>JASDDO010000018.1:322550744-322677582 GCA_030015575.1 Agapanthus africanus | reverse complement strand
CCCTAATCATGTTTAAACTCCTCTAAACATGTTGCATTAATAATTATAATATGTTACAATATTATACATCACATATACAATATTTATTGTAACAAAAATAAAATAATACATTTAACATATATCGCATATATATCAATGTATTACCCGAGTGAGAAAAAGAATCTTTTAGTGAGCAAATATTAGTTAATGTCATTTAATATATCATATATATTATTATACATTAAATTATCGAATCAACACTTGATCCGACAATCCGGCTATATCGCATATAACCGACTAATATTTATCCGTACCGATTCATCGAAATCAACACTTGATCCGATGGACCCGGCTGATATCAAATATCGCGAGAATATAATACGGTATCTCATATCGTATTATCCTCGGTCCCGCACATATCACATATGTGCCCCTACTCCGTTTTGCCTGAGCCAAGAAACCTCTGTGTAGGACTCTAAAGAATCGTCAATACGCCGGTAGTAGGTGATGATCATATCAAACACCCACAAGCTGCAAGCGGTCAGCTAAACGTAACAGCTACCCAGGTATTGAGCGCTCAGAAGATCAACAAGCAAGCCTGTACATTCTCCTGTGAATCCAAACAGTAACACTCCCGTACAGTCCGGTCTCGTCGTCTGATATGTCGCATATCTCGCCTAGGGGTGGTAAACGTCAGACCCCAGTAGCTTGATAAGTCGTGTCGATTTGAAGTCTATAACAGTTCGAGAAACTACTGATAACACTTACCAGTAAATCTCAGCAACCCTGGCCAGGGATTTCCGGTTATAGCCAATCGAACACAGCACAACATCAACTCCCTATACCGGGAGAGACGAATCCCCTCCTATCGCTCATTGCCTCCATGTGATTCGGGACTGTACCCAAAAGCCACCTTTTTGCACGCCCTCTTGGACGTGGTATGATGGAAATCAAAGCACAGTAGGAATCACACAAGACTCTATGACGATCTCGGGTCAACAGACTACTCTGTACCAGTGTCACCGGAGAACTGCCATCTGACGTGAGGTATAATACCATCTGGGAGTTCTCAGCGAGTCCGTCCAGTGTACCCAGTCTCTACTGAGCACCCGTACACCATCCTTGATGTCAAACACCGATGGATATGGGATCATCCATCGCCCATCATATGGGTCAAGATGCGTATACGCTAGTCTACTCTGGTGTATCGATGCTCTGTCTCGATACACCCCTCGACTAGAAACAGTTATAGGATGTACTCGTCGACTACCGTGGCCACACTAGTATGATCTCATCATAGTCCCCAGTAGTTGAGTACTTTTCCTAAGGGCTTTATCAACATGTAACATAGAGACAATCAGAGTACATGTTAAGATAAAGTACAACCAGATAGCATACTATCATGTCGAGCAAGAAAGTCCTCCCTATATATGTCCTAGCATCCACTACAATATACATCGTATGTACAGTAATGGCCTCTAGGGCATACATATAACTAACAATCTCCCACTTGCACTAGGGCCATCTGTTATGGTATCGCATACCTAACAATTAGCTGCGGTTGAAGTATCTCATACTCAACCATCCCATAAAAGTCTCTACTGGGAAAAAGGCCTTTGTGAATGGATCCGCGCTGTCGTCCTCTGTGTCTGCTCTCCTAACCTCGATCTCCCTGGAGATCAACCATCTCCATGATCAGGTGATACTGCCTAAGAATTATATCTGGATTTCTGATGGGACGGGGGTTCCTTGGCATAAGCCACAACTCCATTGTCACACAATGGTAGGAACGAAGTTCATCTTATGAACTTATATATATCCAGACTGCCTCTTTGGTAGTATCCTTGGTAACGATGTATCTTGCCTTTAATCGTCTAGTATGTCACGGTGTCTAGCTTGGAACTCTTCCAACATACCGTCCCTCCACTGAGGGTATAGACAATGCCTGCAACTGACATTCAGTCTTTCTTATCGCCCTGGAACCTTTCCAGTGATTCTCCCCAGGATCGATTGATACCATCTCACTACAACTAGTGAGTATCCTAACATCCAATTAGATCTATCTCATAGATCCAAAACCCAGGATTTAGGAGGTATCACTTTGATCCTATATGGAGAATCCTTGTGATAAGCGGAGATTGACTGAGCGTAGCATAGGAAACTCCTTCCCTATCAAGAGTATGTCATCCACGTACTCTACGAGGATCATCACCATACTCCCTACTACCTTTTTGTATATACAAGGTTCATCTACCATTTTGATGAAGTCAAACTCTTTGACTACCACATCAAAACAGACGTTCCAACTCCGCGATGCCTGCTTTATCACATAAAACATCTTGCACACGTTTCCGCTGCTCCCACTGTCTACGAAGCCCTCTGGCTGTGTACTTATAGACGCTCTTTTCTAAAACATCATTTAGAAAAGCAGTCATGACACCCAACCACCAGATGTCGTAGTCATGGTATGTAGCCGTGGCAAGTAGGATCTGGATGGACTTAAGCATAGCTTTGAAAGTCTCAACTTTTCTATGTACACCAAGTTATCTTCTCAAGATATACTCGCTCCTGATGGGGATTTAACCCTTCAGATAAAGCAACCAAAGTCCATACTTTGTTGGTGTATAAGGATTCCATCTCAGATCGATAAGCATCCAGCCATTCTTACAGAGTCCCACTCCTGATGGCCAGCTCGAAACTAGTTGGGTCATCATCTCATGATGCAATCCTCGCTCCCACTGTCATAGAGAAACCGAAGTATCTCTCAGGTGGGTGAGGAACCCTACTAGATCGGCGGAGAGGCTGAGGTTCGTTGGAAACTATTGAATCCTT
Organism: Agapanthus africanus; assembly: GCA_030015575.1. Lineage (NCBI taxonomy): Eukaryota > Viridiplantae > Streptophyta > Magnoliopsida > Asparagales > Amaryllidaceae > Agapanthus > Agapanthus africanus. Next base: position 322,674,771 of record JASDDO010000018.1, on the reverse strand, counting down.
TGGTTCTACCAAATCATCAGCTGCATTTTGTATAGCTGGAACCTTTCCAGTTGTACATAACAGACCTTGCCTCGAGCTTGTCCGGATTTTGCTTTTAGACATAGGCCGGACAACCCCAAATCTTAACAAGCTTAAGATATAGGCTCTTTCCTTTCCATATCACATATGAAGTGGTAGGCAACTGATTTGATTTGAACCCTATTCAATAGGTATGCAGCTTCTCAAGTGCATAACTCCCTAAAGGAAATAGGAAACTCAGTAGTACTCATCATAGAGCACACCATATCACATAGGGTGCTATTGCTCCGCCCCGATACACCGACGTGCTGTGGTGTATACGGAGGAGTAATGCTGAGAGAGAATCTCATTCTCCTTTAGAATAGTCCAGGAATTCCGTGCTCAAGTATTCTCCTCCTTGATCACATCAAAGGACATAATACTTATACCCGTTGTTGGTTCTCTAATTCTAACTTATATTCTGTGAATATCTCAAAAGCTTCGGACTTGTGTTTCAACAGAAACATATGTCTGAATCTTGAGAGATTATCAGAGAATGTAATGAAGTACAAAAAACCGGTCTTGGCATGTGTAGACAGGGGACTTTCATACATCAACATGTATCAATCCCAAGAGTTCACTAACTCTTTCTCTGTTTCCAACAAACAGAGCTGTGGTCATCTTATCTTTGTGACATGACCGGCAAGTTTCACAAGATGTAAATTCAAACTAATTTAAATATACATCTAAATGTAGCTTCAGCTAGTCTGGTCGCATTGATATGACCTAGTCTACAATACCTCAAGTAGGATTCATTCATTTCTGAACTCTTTCTCTTGTGTGTGTTCCTTATATTAAGAACTGTAGTTTGATTTAGAACGTCAATGCTTTTAGATAACGTGCCTGAACCGATCAACTCTTGATATAGGAAAAGTTCAAAACATTATCCAACAATACAAAATTATATCCTTTCTTTACTAATAAAGAGACTGATATGATTTTGTATATCAGGTTCGGTATCTAATAGCATTTGTTCAGAATCAATGTATTCAGGTAATACAGGGTGATAGTGACCAACAGACTTGGCTGCAACACTTGCACCGTTTTCTGTCTCATGAAACTTATCACCCGTTCTCAGTTCTATACCTATCTGCAGCCCATGTAACAGATTACATATACGGGATCCTGATCCGGTATCACATACCCAGGACGTAAAGGATACAGAGAAACTGTTCTCTGTAATGAACACACTCGAAGAAGATGCATCAGCATGCACTTCCTTCGTATGGGCGGCACGGGAAATCTGGTATTCCCCAATTTCCTGCTCTGTCTTATAACAATTATAAGTTGGAGCGGGACCAACGTTCCCCAGCTCAGTATAACAAGCGGGTTCGGTCAATACATCCGTTTTATTATCTTGATTAAGGCGTGATATGGTCGCTATCTGGAGAGAGAGAGAAGAAAACACTCAGCGTATGCTCTTGCAAGATTAGATTGGTTATCTAATATATCTAATCAGGATGTCTCCCACTGTTTTAGTCAAATCTTCCTTCAAACCCTAAAAGGAAAGACTAGCCGGGATTAATTACACGCTACAAGTTCGCCAATCTTTCAGCCAGGCCAGTGTCGGTACTTTGAGGGAGGTCCCCCGTGCTTTCGCACGAACCTAATTAAAGTAAACCTCGTTTTCCCAAGGGCGTAACCCCGTTAACACCTTTCTAGACACCTACTTGATCGGCTAATTGTAATGTGTAAAACTCTCCCAGGAGTAACTCTTACTCGCAGCGGGTATCGGGATCCAACCATCTCATAGAAGGTATGCAATCTCATTGCAAATTTCAACACTTGAAATTCCCAATAATATTTTACCCCTAGCGTCCCATGACCTTGACGCAGGCCAACAAACTACAGTACGCTAGTCAAGTTCAACCCGTCATTTCTTGATTGAATTAAACCCACCCGCACGACCCTTGACGCAGGCCAACAAAGTCGCACGACTACCCTAACTCAATCTGCATCATATGCATAAGCAGATAAATACTAGTTAGCTACCGCACACTACGCCTTGACGCAGGCCAACAAACGTAGCACGAATACTAACTACTACTTATCTGAAAAGACGGAGGGCTACGACAGGTTTTTATGAAAACCCTTTGCGTAATGAACTTGATATCGTCGTAGAATCGAGTGATTTTTAAATGGAGTGTTTTTGAGGCTTTTCTAGTTTTGCTAAAGGGGTCACTCCCGGTGAAGGGATCGTCGGCCCTTTCCTCATCGAATAAGGTGCAAGATATATCATATATACCACTATGCAAAGCAAGAACTATAGAAGCAATCAAAAGACAAACCGAGTGTGTAGCATCTGCCAGTTATTGCTAAAGGAGTCACTCCCGGTGAAGGGATCTCGGTCCTTTCCTTATCGAATAAGGTGCAGGATGTTCTACAAGGAACACCGCGATGCAAAGCAAGAACTAGAGCTACCAGTTTTTAATTTAAACAAGTTTCTACAACATCTTAGGTTTCTTTTATTTCATTAAACTCATTAATGAAGTCACATTTTATTATGCTTCACAAGCATCTCTTTTGAAACGAAATCTGCAATATAACATATATCTCATATATATAATATAAACATTCGTCTCAGGCAGTAATATGATCTCATCACAGAACATTGCAGCAGAAGAAACATATATGAAATATTGGATATACTAGGACTCCGTGTTTTAATACGAGCCTGTATAAAACCTGGATTCCACGGTCGCGATGAATAGCCAAACCCACATCCCTAGACCCCTACGAGAGCGGCAAGTAACACTGCCAATTCTAGGGTTAGGAGACCCGGTCTCGACTCCTCGAGATAGTCTCCCACTGGACCCTAGAACCCGGTTACTTATGCTCCCCGCCTTGGGTCTACTTAATGCAGAAAAGTAAATAATATACAACGGTGACATCTTCCGCAACCTGGAAGTGCCCCAATAAAAGAATATTATATACAAATGAATTTTACATGAATGAAAAAGAAAAACCCTCATCTCACATAAAACCCCGGCTATTCAAAACGCGACGATCCAATATAACATATCACAGCAATACATAATATCACATATCATCAACGTAAGCAAGTATGCGTATCCCTATTGTCGTTGATGTATAGCAACGAAGCCGGCGATACACCACATACTACGCTTACGGTCACAGAAAAGAAAGTGTAAAACTACAACAGTTGGAATCCGCAACTTCTTTAGACATCGCATGCCTAACCAAATGAATTCCTTAGACATCGCATGCCTAACAATTATAAACCCCGCATTTTGTCTCATTATCGAAAACTCTTTTCAATATCAAGTCGGGCAATTCAACAAGATTCCCGACGTCCTGATCGAATGCTCGTCGCAAACTTTAGTAGACGGCCGCACCCCCGACGCCGTCGACGAAGTGCACCAAGGCAGAACACCGCTGCCGCGAGCACCCGAACGGATGCTTTCGGTGACGGGGTTCTCCTACAGGCACTTGGTCGGGGCTTTGGGGTGTAGCTGTCTATTAAGTTTACCCGGAGAGTATCCGCGTACGCTACGTGATTGCGACGGACTTTTGATCACATCAAAATTCCGTGGCAACCGATCATCTGAGACTAAACTGCTATGTTTATAATATTCAAAATTAGTTATCTCATAACTACCTGTGGATTCCAAATATTGTATCACATTCCAGATAAATAGACAAAGTTAAACTTTCCGATCGAATCATCAAACACCCAAGATTTCCCCAATATATCTCAACACTTGAAATCATTTTAAAAACATCCATCACATGCCACAGTACCAATGGTCCAGCCATGTGGCACGCCGTACTCCCCCAAACCCTAAGGTTCAAAAGGCAGTTCAAGACGGTCACATAATCGAGTTAAGGTTTGTTGTCTTCTAGAGGGTCCACCGAGTTACTTGCACGACTTAGAACATTCTTAAACACGAGAAAAAATCCAACTTTTGAAAAATTTTCCGACAGGGGAAAAAGTGAGTTATTGATATCCGTTCGAACTTTTTAACAGTTTCTAAAATTTATCCGGAAAGCCACATAGACAAAATCTGATACTCCGATCGAAACACCGAATCCCCAAAACAACCCCAGAAAATTCAACTCTTGAATAAATATTAAAAATTCCCATAAAATCCAGCATAATAAAATAGGAGTTACTGTGCAAACAGGGGATGATGATGTCATCCTTTAGCCGCGGAACCGCCGCAGAAGGCATGCTTCTGCCGCGGTTCCGCCGCTCTTTGTACTGTTCATGAGTAAAATTTTGCACCGTAATTCTTATAATTCCCTGCTGAATTTTTTAAGCATTTTTAATGTGGAAAAATCCCAGTTTTTAGAAAAAGTCCAGAGAGCATGTTTCGGGTTAGGGTTTTGGTTCGATCGGACTTCAAACTCCGTCTACGCATCGCCTAAAGCTCTAGCTTGGCTCTGATACCACTATAGGGTTGCTAGGCACGCGCACAAGGGTCTATGAGGCATCAACCATGCCCGATTAAAAAATTAGCCGTGCCGAACAACTCGAATACGGATCTTTAAACTAGAGATTAGGCGAAAACTAACATGTTAACAACTTTAACACTAAGTGAGAGGGATTACAACCTTTGTAGATCTGGTCCTTCAATTCATAAGCTCCGTGTTGTGGTCCCTTCGCTGCGATCATCGGGATCCGGACTCTCGAGAGGTTCCACGAAGAGAAAGATGCAACCTTTGCTTCCGATCTTCGATACTAAGATGATCTACCTTGAAGTTCCATTAACACAAGCTAACACTCATGAAATGATGTGAACATCCTCATCTAAATGGCAAGGGAAGATGAGGATGATGAAGTAGGATTTTTGCTCTCTTTATTTATCTTTTTCTCATATTTATTCATCACATTGAAAAAGCTAGCAAGCTTTTTCATGAAGAAAGATGAAGGAAGAAGATGAACAATAATAATTGTGATGAATAAAAAATGTTATCATAATCATTTATGCAACCATGGTTGTATTAACCATTGTAGAGAGTTTACTAGGGTTAGGGTTTGGGTTGGGTTAAAGGGTGAGTCACAAAGAAATATCTATCATAATATCTTAACAAAGACAAAGGAAAAGCTTCTAGAAACAACTAGAAGGTTTAACCCTAATCCAAACCCTAATCATGTTTAAACTCCTCTAAACATGTTGCATTAATAATTATAATATGTTACAATATTATATATCACATATACAATATTTATTGTAACAAAATAAAATAATACATTTAACATATATCGCATATATATCAATGTATTACCCGAGTGAGAAAAAGAATCTTTTAGTGAGAAAATATTAGTTAATGTCATTTAATATATCATATATATTATTATACATTAAATTATCGAATCAACACTTGATCCGACAATCCGGCTATATCGCATATAACCGACTAATATTTATCCGTACCGATTCATCGAATCAACACTTGATCCGATGACCCGGCTGATATCAAATATCGCGAGAATATAATACGGTATCTCATATCGTATTATCCTCGGTCCCGCACATATCACATATGTGCCCCTACTCCGTTTTGCCTGAGCCAAGAAACCTCTGTGTAGGACTCTAAAGAATCGTCAATACGCCGGCAGTAGATGATGATCATATCAAACACCCACAAGCTGCAAGCGGTCAGCTAAACGTAACAGCTACCCAGGTATTGAGCGCTCAGAAGATCAACAAGCAATCCTGTACATTCTCCTGTGAATCCAAACAGTAACACTCCCGTACAGTCCGGGCTCGTCGTCTGATATGTCGCATATCTCGCCTAGGGATGGTAAACGTCAGACCCCAGTAGCTCGATAAGTCGTGTCGATTTGAGGTCTATAACAGTTCGAGAAACTACTGATAACACTTACCAGTAAATCTCAGCAACCCTGGCCAGGGATTTCCGGTTATAGCCAATCGAACACAGTACAACATCAACTCCCTATACCGGGAGAGACGAATCCCCTCCTATCGCTCATTGCCTCCTTGTGATTCGGGACTGTACCCAAAAGCCACCTTTTTGCACGCCCTCTTGGACGTGGTATGATGGAAATCAAAGCACAGTGGGAATCACACAAGACTCTATGACGATCTCGGGTCAACAGACTACTCTATACCAGTGTCACCGGAGAACTGCCATCTGACGTGAGGTATAATACCATCTGGGAGTTCTCGGCGAGTCCGTCCAGTGTACCCAGTCTCTACTGAGCACCCGTACACCATCCTTGATGTCAAACACCGATGGATATGGGATCATCCATCGCCCATCATATGGGTCAAGATGCGTATACGCTAGTCTACTCTGGTGTATCGATGCCCTGTCTCGATACACCCTCGACTAGGAACAGTTATAGGATGTACTCGTCGACTACCGTGGCCCCACTAGTATGATCTCATCGTAGTCCCAGTAGTCGAGTACTTATCCTAAGGGCTTTATCAACATGTAACATAGAGACAATCAGAGTACATGTTAAGATAAAGTACAACCAGATAGCATACTATCATGTCGAGCAAGAAAGTCCTCCCTATATATGTCCTAGCATCCACTACAATATACATCGTATGTACAGTAATGGCCTCTAGGGCATACATATAACTAACAGTTTTCGGTGCGGGAGTCAGTACCATCGTATTAGAGACAGTACTATGGGGCGCCAGGGCGCGGCGACAGTGCCACATGTGACCTTACCACCTCCACCACCTCCTCAGAGAGCTCTAATTCCTACCCCCTGATGATGCCCCACGCCAGGCAGATGCTCCTAGACGTCATGGGCATGGCGGTCCTGTTCAGAGAGGACGAGGCGACAGAGGTAAAGGCAGAGGCAGTGGCAGAGGACATCCAGCTATTAGTGGTGGACTGGCTCGAGCATTCGCTTTGACTCCGCAGGATGCACAGGCATCCAATGCCGTTGTGACAGGTACTCTGCCAGTATGTTCTTTCGATGCACGGGTATTATTCGATCCAGGCTCCACATATTCTTATGTATCCACTTGCTTTGTACCGAGGTTGGACCGAGAGTCTTCTTTGTTAGATCAGCCGCTCGTTGTTATTACTCCGGTAAGCGAGTCGTTTGTTGCTCGATTTGTGTACCAATCGTGTCCAGTTCGTATCAGGGAGAGGGATTCTTCAGTTGATTTGATTCTCCTCGATATGCTAAATTTCGACGTTCTTCTTGGTATGGACTGACTAGCCACCTGTTATGCTTCTATGGACTACCGTGAGAAGGCAGTCAGATTCAGCTTTCCTGGTGAGCCGGTTCTTGTTATTCAGGGAGATCGTAGCGCTACCCTTCCCAGCTTGATTTCTTCCCTTCGCGCTGGTCAGCTCTTGCGAAAAGTGTGTCAGGGATTCTTAGCCTATGTTTGTGATACTAGCGCCACAGAGGTTCCGTTGGACCAAGTCCCTATTGTGAGAGAATTTCCTGATGTATTCCCTGACAAGCTGCCTGGTCTGCCGCCAGAGTGCGAGATTGAGTTCTGCATTGACTTGATCCCCGGCACGGGGCCTATTTCTATACCGCCTTATCGGATGGCCCCGACGGAGCTTAGAGAGCTGAAGGACCAGTTGCAAGACTTGTTGGATAAAGGGCTTATCCGACCGAGTGTGTCACATTAGGGTGCTCCTGTCCTGTTTGTTAAGAAGAAGGACGACTGTATGCGCTTATGCATCGATTATTGTCAGCTGAACTGGGTTACTGTGCGGAACAAATATCCCCTACCCCGCATTAACGACTTATTTGACCGGCTCCAGGATGCGGGGTATTTCTCGAAGGTTGATTTACGATCGGATTATCACCGGTTGCTGGTTCGGAATGAGGATATTCCAAAGACCGCTTTCCGTACACGATATGGTCATTACGAGTTCTTGGTGATGTCGTTCGGGCTCACCAATCCCCTGGCAACATTTATGGACTTGATGAACTGTGTATTCAGGCCGTATCTTGATCAATTCATCATTTTTTTCATTGACGACATCTTGGTTTATTCTCGGAGCCGGGAGGAGCACGAGCAGCACTTGCGTATCACATTGCAGACTTTGAGGAAGCATCAGTTGTTCGCCAAATTTTCTAAGTGCGCATTCTGGCTAGACAGTGTCAACTTCTTGGGTCATGTGGTGACGAGAGATGGTATTTATGTGGACCCGAAGAAGATCGAGGCAGTTCAGCGTTAGCCCAGACCGGTATCAGTTACAGAGGTTCGCAGCTTTCTAGGTCTGGCCGGCTATTAACGACGTTTTGTCCAGGATTTCTCCCGTATTGCTGCACCGCTGACCGGGTTGATCCGGAAGGGGGTTCCTTTTGATTGGACCGAGGCATGTAAGGATAGCTTCCGGCTGTTGAAGACTCATCTGACTACTGCACTAGTGTTATCATTGCCTTTAGGATCAGGCGGTTTCGTGGTATATTGTGATGTTTCTCGAGTAGGGCTGGACTGTGTATTGATGCAGCACGATAGAGTTATCGCGTATGCTTCTCGGCAGTTGAGGAAGCACGAGCAGAACTACCCCACTCATGATTTAGAGATGGCTGCAGCGGTGTTTGCACTCAAGATCTGGACACATTACCTGTACGGCGAGTCGTGCCAGATATTTACAAACCACAAGAGCTTGAAGTATATCTTTCAGCAGCGAGATCTGAATCTGAGACAGAGTCGTTGGATGGAGTTGGTGAAAGACTATCACTACGAGATTCTATACCATCCGGGCAAGGCGAATGTGGTGGCAGATGCTTTGAGTAGGAGGCCCGGAGGTAGCCTATCTTGTTTGAACGCAGTACAGATGCAGTCGACGGCGGATTGGTAGGTTTTATGTGACAGCAGAGTGCAGTTCGAGTTTACTCCTACAGGGGGACAGCTGGCCCATTTCAAAGCACGCCCACAGTGAATTGACCGTGTCTGTGAGGCACGGTCAGGTGATGCCCGTATTTTAGAGATTATCGAGCAGATTCGGCAGGGCAGAGTTTCCGAGTTCGTGATTGATGATCAAGGGATACTTCAATTTGGGACTCGACTGTTTGTACCATATTCTGAGGGACTGAGGCGTGATATTCTTGAGAAGGCACATAGGTCAGTATACAGTGTTTATCCAGGTTCCACCAAGATGTACCGTGATTTGAGAGAGGTTTACTGGTGGGACGGGATGAAGAAGGATGTTACGGACTTCATATCAAGATGCCTGACTTGTCAGCAAGTCAAGGCTGAGCACCAGAGGCCAGCCGGCGAGTTACATCCTTTTCTCATTCCTGAGTGGAAGTGGGAACAAATTTCTATGGGCTTTATTGTGGGTCTACCCAGGACCAGTAGAGGGTATGACTCTGTATGGGTGATTGTAGATAGTTTTGTAGGGTTACTAGGCACTATCACTAGGGTCTATAAGCCATCAACCATGCCGAATTTAAAAATTTACAAGTGCCGAACAACCTAAAGCGAGGATCTTTGCTAGATAATTAGGGTTAACAAAGCATGTAAACAACTTTACATCTAAAGAAAAGGGATTACAACCTTTGTAGTCCGCTCCTTCGCTTCATAAGCTCCGAGTAGTAGTCCCTTCGCTGTGATCCATGAACTTTCGGACTCTAGAGAGGCTCCACTAGCCGAATGATCCATGCTTGCTTGAAGTCTTCCTTTTCGAAGATGATCTACCTTGAAGAATCTTTAACTCAAGCTCTGACTTCTCTAATCAAGTATTAATGAAGTAAACACCCTAATTTAAGTGCCTAGAATAGATGAGGATGATGAAGTAGGAATTTAGCTCTCTTTTTATTTCAATTTCTCACTTTTATTCATCACTTTTCAAAAAGCTAGAAGCTTTTCAAAGAGGAAGAAGAAGAAGAAGTCTTTTGTGATGAATAATGAATTATTCCTACGGTTACAATTGCAACCCTTGGTTAATAAAGAAAGGCTTTAACCATTGTAGAGACTTAACTAGGGTAAAGGGTTTGGGTTGGGTTAGGAAATATCTGTAAGTCTACGGTAGCGCCCCGGCCATCTACAGACGCCAAATGCGGAACAAAAACTTTTTAACTGGCGCTATCGTATACTTTAACCCGGATCTGCCATTATTGCTAAACTAACAAACTGTAAAGAGTGTAGAAAGGTTATACCGAACGATCCGAGTCCTTCGTTCTTTAACCATCATCCCACGCTCCGTTGCGGCTGCTCCGATCTCTTCGATCTCCGATCTGCTCGTCCAGGTGGCACCACGTCGACGATTCTTTAAACGGGCTCCCGCCTCTGACTCGAGGCAACTCGGTCGTCAAGTTTGCTAAAAGAGACGACCAAGATTGATGTAGAGAATGAGTAGAAGACTTTGTCTCGTTCCGTCCAAAGCTATGGACGAACGGTTAATGAAGTTGCCACTCGAATCGGGTGATGGAATGAAATGAGCTGTGAAATTCCATACACCCCAAAATCTATCATAATCTTTTTACCAGATGAAAACTCAAGTGAGAGTGAGAGAGGAGAGGGCCGGCCATATATAGGGAGGAGGAGGGTGAGTGTAGGAGAGGGGGGTGACCACAAGAAAATATCATGTGTGAACACAAACAAATATCTCTAGTGTGAACACAAACAAATATCTCAAGTGTGAACACAAAGTGTGAACACTGTTGGAGATAGTGCCCTCAGAGTCAATTATTGAATCGCAGGTACGTGATTGCAATGATTGCGGAGGACCTATACCGGTAGGACAGTCTTACTCGAGATGATAGTATGCTATCTGGTTTGCCTTTATCAGTCGTGTACATGTTCAGGTGACTGATTACATGTTACACTTGGGTAGAGCCCTTAGGGTCTTGCTTTACCACCAACTGTATGATGGCGATCATATACGTGAGAGTTGGGTGGTTTATGCGCATATCCTTAATTGTGGTCCCTAGTCGTGGGAGTTTCGAGACAGGGCATCGATACTCCGGAGTAGACTAGTGTATACAGTCGAGACCCCGACGAAGGGCGGTGGCCAGTCTCACAAGCCACTGGTGTCAGTTGGATCACCTAAGATGTATACAGGTGCTCATTGGGTTATGAGTACACCGGACAGGACTCGCCGGGAATCTGCTAGTTGTTATTATACATATCGTCAGATAGCAGTTCCCTGATGACATGTGTACAGGTTAGTTCATCGACCTGAGGTCGTCATTTGTCTCGTGTGAGTTCCCACTGTGCTTTGATTTCTACCCTACCACGGCTCAAAGGAGTCGTACAAACAGGTAGTTTTTGGGTACAGTCCCGAGCCATATGGAGGCACGTGAGCGGATCGGCAGGGGATTCGTCTCTCCCGGTATTGGGGGCGAGATCGTGCTGTGTCTAGGAGAGCCATTACACATAGCCCACGGCCATGGCAGGAGATTTGCTGGTAGGTACTCCAGTAGTATCTCAGGGTGTTATTGGGCTACACTCCGACACGACTTATACTGCTATTGGGGGTCTGACGTTACTATCCCCCTAGGCAGATATGCGATACTCATAGAAGAACGGACCGGACTGTATATACATTGTCACTGTTAGGCTCAGTAGGGTTTCCGGATGAGTTCGCTCATCGGCCTCCCTTGAGGTCAGTCCATGGGCAGTCGTTACGCATAGCTAGTGCCGCTGACGGTTTGTGGTTAAACCCACTGCCAGGGTACTGACGAGTCATTAGAGTCCCCCACAGACAGTTTCCCAAGTTCGGGCGAAACGTTGTAGAGACCGTATGGTTTTATGGCAGGGTTCGGAAAATGCACGTGCGTTTACGCACGTGTTATTTTTCGGGCAGATGATACTGGTCGGCTTTGGTTTAAGCCGGATCCGAGTATTATATTGAGTAGATATAATATCTTTGTCTCAGTTGCATTTGTATTCGGTCGTAATACAAATGCGGGTATATTTATACAGTTATGGGGTTATCCTGAAATTTGTTTCGGGATCACTTTTGGAAGTTGCCAGTTTCCAGTTTTCTATCAGCCGTCTTTTAACATTCGATTAAAGACGGATTTATCTTTTCTTGGATAAGGGTGAGTCATGCTTCTAGAAGGTTCTAGAAGGTGGTGACTAGGTTAGAGTGGTGTTGGTGTTTCATTGGTTGCTTTTGGTGTGTTCACACTTTGTGTTCACACTAGAGATATTTTCTTGTGTTCACACATGATATTTTCTCTTGTGATCACCCTCTTCCCTCCTACACTCACCCTCCCAATCCTATATATGGCCGGCCCCTCCCCCCTCACTCTCACACTTGATGTTCTCACTTGATGATAGAAAAAGATTATGATAGTTTTCGGTGTATGGAATTTCACAGCTCATTTCAATCCATCACCCGATTCCCATGGCAACTTCATTAACCGTTCGTCCATAGCTTTGGACGGAACGAGACAAAGTCTTCTACTCATTCTCTACATCAATCTTGGTCGTCTCTTTTAGCAAACTTGACGACCGAGTTGCCTCGAGTCAGAGGCGGGAGCCCGTTTAAAGAATCAGTGACGTGGTGCCTCCTGGACGAGCAGATCGGAGATCGAAGAGATCGGAGCAACCGCAACGGAGCATGGGATGATGGTTAAAGAACGAAGGACTCGGATCGTTCGGTATAACCTTTCTACACTCTTTACAGTTTGTTGGTTTAGCAATAATGGCAGATCCGGGTTAAAGTATACGATAGCGCCAGTTAAAAAGTTTTTGTTCCACATTTGGCGTCTGTAGACGGCCGGGGCGCTACCGTAGACTTACAGTGGTATCAGAGCCTCACCATTTTGCTATACTAACTTATGCTAACGCGTTTAAAATATCGATCGAACCGGATATCGAAAAACACAATTTTCAAGCATCACAGTTTCTGTCGATTTTAAATGATGTCCTAAAATTATTCTACATATCACAGAATGTTGTGCAGGGTTTCAGAAGCACACCGACCAAATTTGAGCACGTGATTCCACCAAACTGCCGCGGAATTGTGGCCAAACCCATGGTTTGGCCGCGCATCCACGGCCGTTCTATTGAATCAGTGCACCAAATTTGCACAGTGTCTTCTCTGTTGGAATTTGGGGTTTTTGGTATATATCTTTTGGGCCCAGTTTTTGTTACTGTTCACCAGTTGTTTGTGGGGCCCATTTTGTGATATTTAGTCGATCGAAATTTAAACATGTTAGTTTACAGTGGTTACATTATATCTCCGACCGGGAATGTCATCTGATCGGTAAACCGCGTCTGATTGCTATAGTTCTTTTAGACGGGTTTGCGAACGTGACATTCGCGTTGATGTTCTGTGTTGTGCTATGATGTTGCGGATTTGTCGTGGTGGATAGCAGTGTGCAATGGTAGTGCAGTTTGGATTTATTTGTACATTTGATATTGCGGGGCGAGCGTCCAACATGTGGACTGCCGTCACTGCCTGTTGTATAATATTCTTTTGGGGCACGACCAGGTTGCGGTCGATGTACCTGTTGTACTATTTTTCATTACTGTACTAGGTTTTTCCCTGCGACGGAGTGCACGGATAGCCGGGTTCTGGAGGGCAACGGGTCCGCATCTCATGGCTTTGAGAGGCAGAGGGGCCTCACTCTAGAATTAGCAGACTATTCGCCGCACTCGTAGGGGTACAGGTTGACCCAAGGAGGGGTGCCCAAGATTACCGGATTCTGTGAAGTGCTGGGTGGTCCATTCACTTTGCTGTAGGGGGCTGCCTCGCTTCAGGTTTTGGCGGGTAACTTGCCGCACCCGTAGGGGTCTAGGTTTCATTGCACAGGCTATCCACACGACAGGGGAACGTCGGGTTTCAGCAGCGGCTCTGTGAAACTCGGGGATCCCAGATTATCTGTATTGTTCTGTGATGCTTATTACTTTTCTGTAATGTTGCATATTATCACGCCTGGAGCGATTATTGTATATTGGTTTATATACTATTAGATGTTGTATATGTTTTACACCCGCGCTAGTCCAGTCCCCGCTCTGTCGTTAGTTAAGTAACCTAACGGGTGATGACGGGACCCAGTGACGAATGCGGATGGCATATACGTACATTTTATTTTCATTCTTTTCTGGTGTGATTGAATGATGGGACTGCGTTGATTTTGATCAATGCAAAGGAAAGCAAACCTATTTGGCAGTTGTTGGAACAAATATAAAAAGTGTTATTGCAAAGCCTTTTCCTTTTGTTATGCATAGCGGTATTCAGTGGAATATCCTGCACCTCATTCGACGGGGCAAGGGCCGATATCCCTTCACCGGGACCGACCCCTTGGGCAGAAGTTTGCGTCAGGGTAATAACTTCACTATAGTCGATTAAATGTTGCTTTGCACCGCGGTATTCAGTGGAATATCCTGCACCTCATTCCACGAGGAAAAAGCCGAGATCCCTTCACCGGGAGTGACCTCTTTAGCAAAAGGTTTTCGCCACTATATTTTAAAAAGCTATCAGATTCCTTCAGCGATATCAAGTTCACTACGTTAAAGGTTTTTCGCCAAAAACCAGCCGTAGCCCTCCGTCATTTCTTTTGGGTATTCAGTAGTATTCAAGCTATGTATTTTGACCTAACGCCAAGGCATAGTGTTTGGTAGCTGCTGGGTATTCATTTGTTGCATAGATAGATGAGTTGGTTTGGGACAGCCGTTCTGCCATTTTGACCTAACGCCAAGGGCATGTGCGGGTGGGTTCAAATTAACAAGATAGTGACGGGTAGAACTTGGAATGTGACTTATGACATTTTGACCTAACGCCAAGGTTATAAGAGCATGGGGCAAAAATCATATCGGGAGTTTCTAAAGAAACTGAAACTTGCCAAGTATGCGCATACCTTCTGGAGTATGAGTAACGTGGATGCATTCCATCACGTTATCATGCGATGAGAGTTGGATCCCGATTCCCACTGATGAGTTGGTTTACTCTTCGGGTGATCCCGATTGATTCTTCTTTTAGATTTGGAGGAGAATTTGACAGGACAGTGGGAGGTTTCCGGATTAGAAAAAGTGATAACCATTCTGATCTAGGTTAGAGTGCACGCAGAGTGTTTCTTTTCTCTCTCTCTCTTTGGCAGCAACCTTTGACCGACCCTAGACTATGACTCAGTGACCAAGTTGACCGAACCTTCTTAAAAATACTGGCTTTTGGATTGTCTGAGTTGCATAAGTCATTGCCACTCATTCTGTTACCCTTTGAATTTCTCAGAACACCCCGTATTACTACGGACATCCACTTCCATTCGATAGATCCATCGTATGGTTATATACGAACTCGAAGGGACTTCTTCGAGGATGGATCAAGGTTCAGGAGAATAGAATTGGTTTATTCAGTTGTCTTTTATTATCACCTTCTCTCAGGTTGCGAGGGCTCCTTGGTTTAGGAGAGTACACCTATTACGCTTATTGGATAGTCTTATTCCAAACCATAGGCAGGTGCCGAAAGGTAGGGAATGAAGAAAACCAATTAGCCTAAGTAGGGTGTACAGAAGGAAATAACAAAAGACAAAATAAAGGGATTAGAAAGAGGGCAAAGTAAGTTGCGACTGTTATCATTCACGACCAAACCGCGTACATCATCGCCACTCCTATTTCACCTTTAAAAGAATAAGGTATTATTCAGTTGTCTTTTATCATCACCTTCTCTCAGTTGCGAGTACTCCTTGGTTTAGGAGGGTACACCTATTATGCTTACTGGATAGTCTTCTTCCAAACCAAAGGCTGGTGCCGAACGGTAGGGAAGGAAGAAAACCATTTAGCCTAACGATGGTGTACAAAAGGTAACGACTAAAAACAAATAAAGGGATTTGGAGAGATGGCAATAAAATATACGGTTGAAGTCATGAATTGGATTATGGAAGAGGAATTACTATGAATACCAGGATACCCCTACGAAACATTTTCATATTTCAGTGCATTGTTAAAAGAAAACGCATTGTTAAAAGAAAACTGTTTTCCCGATTAGATACTTACTCCAAGGGTATGTATTTACCAGGTTTCATTCTCATATCTGTATGGTTTTACAGATGATGAGCGGGAGTACGTTATTGGGAATTAGGTGATCATCCTCATTATATCGGAATTCGTTGGAATTGGTGATATTTGAGGAAATCGCCAGGGTACAGTTTTCAACCTACGACGCACAGGTTTTGAGTTGTTTAACTCAGCGGACTTATACAGAGTATTGTATGTTGTCCAAGTGTCCATCAGGACAAAGGGGTAGGTCCTCGTACTATGTTCTGTTTACTTATGACTTCTCTATTTAGACAAGTGTTTCGTAGAAATACAAGGTCTAAGTTTTGAGAAGTTGTGGGTATAAGAATAAAGTAGAGAACCAGGTATCACAAGTATCGGGATTCTTCAAAGAGATCGAAGATGTAGATTCTTGTGATTGGTTTTCAGATGATAGTGATGATTTTGAGAAACGTGTTTCTCTTTCAGGTTACTCATAATTGGATGGATTCCTAAGTTGAGTAATGCTGATTAGCCTCTTTCCATTAAGTTGATATGCACTGGAGACAGCTGCATGATTGAATCTGGTTCCAATTAAATAAAGTGCCAAAGTTTCTATATTGGATATAGAATAGTTCGTACCTTAAAAGATGTTAAGGTACGGGGAGTTGTCCAGCTTATGCTTAAAACCAGACTCTGGATAACTCAGGGCACGTTTCTGTAATGGCTGTTTGTGGGTTGACCCTGGCTATGACGAGGGTTGATATTCTACCATTTGGAAGATCAATAGTGATATTGTTCTTGACTCGCCACAGTTTTAGTAAAATGGATTTTTTCAGAAAACAGTAGTGGGAGTATGGTAGAACTGGAAGTGATTCCAGAACCGCAAACGATTACGGAAAATTTAATAGGACCTATATATTCAATCAGGTTTGACATTCCATTTGCCACTCCGCAGATATGGTGGGTAACCTCAGACACCCGAGAGGTACTTCGGTAGCCTCAAAGACGGTGACAGGGAGGTTCTTATCTATCCAGACTTGACACTACTGTTGTTCCAGGCTATGAGACCCGGCTGGAGGTTATGTATAGGGTCGTTCTAAACTAGCTTTAGAAGTGCACGTATATATTATTCTGCCAGAGGGTTGTCGTAGTCAGTAGGAGCAGCGGAAGCATAGTGGGCAAGTAGCTTATGTCTATTTATAGACTAGTGCAGATATAGCGGAGATTGATCATCTAATTTTGATGTGACAGTTATGGGTTTGACTTCAATCAGAATAAGGGATGGATCTATTAAGAAGGTAGTAGGGTGTGATGTCATGGTATTTGGATGACATACACAGAGTAGGAAGTAAAATTCCTACACTGCGATCGGTTGTACTGTGGTCGTCACACAGTTGTTTCTCCAGACAGGATATGGATATAATATTTGACATTCTGGTTTCTAGATCTATGGTTTTAGATCTGGATTTGGGTAGTTTCCCAATGTGGGTACTTTGACAGTATTCTAATGGTTTTTAGAATAGAAGACTCCTGGCATGGTGGTGTACCTGCAGGTGATGGAGTCACCCTCTCTAAAGCTGTCTTACAGACTAAAGGGGAGAGGGATGGACATGATTGGCAGATCACTTGCTTAGGCAACTGAGTCAATCATAAGATGTCAAGTACCACACCAGATGTTGTTTTTGCACTAGATGCAATAAGTTTGTATTAATCCAATCCTTGAGAAACATAAGGAAGCAGTTTTAGAACATAAGTACATGTTCTACGGATTTGATGACGGCAGCCTCCTTCGGGAGACGGTTATCATTCCAGGCTTCAAAGGTGACATGGATGACAGAGTGATTGTCAGAGTTATAGTTTTCCCCCTGATGAGGGACAGTATTATGGAAAGGTGGTCCAAGAGAATACTGTGGGAGGCATGATGCCGGATACTGATTAGGTTCAGTGATCGATACAGTCTAAGAAGTTTGGATTTGGAGTTCATTTATGAACTAGGTCCCATCAGAAATCCAGACATATTCTAAGACAGGTATTACTCAATTCGGGAGATGGCTTTCTCCGCGAACTTGAGATTAAGAGAGATATTGAAAGAAACATCTAGGCGGATCCACTCACTGAGGCTATTTCTCGAACACCATAGTTTTACAAATAGGCTTTGAGAAACTGATTAGTAGAGGAGTTGGATTTCGGTTTCACACGGGCTGTGAGTAGTCGACATCGCAAAAATTAGCCTTGAGTGCAAGTGGGAGATTGTTGGAGATAGTGCCCTCAGAGTCAATTATTGGATCGCAGGTACGTGATTGCAATGATTGCGGAGGACCTATACCGGTAGGACAGTCTTACTCGAGATGATAGTATGCTATCTGGTTTGCCTTTATCAGTCGTGTACATGTTCAGGTGACTGATTACATGTTACACTTGGGTGGAGCCCTTAGGGTCTTGCTTTACCACCAACTGTATGATGGCGATCATATACGTGAGAGTTGGGTGGTTTATGCGCATATCCTTAATTGTGGTCCCTAGTCGTGGGAGTTTCGAGACAGGGCATCGATACTCCGGAGTAGACTAGTGTATACAGTCGAGACCCCGACGAGGGGCGGTGGCCGGTCTCACAAGCCACTGGTGTCAGTTGGATCACCTATGATGTATACAGGTGCTCATTGGGTTATGAGTACACCGTATAGGACTCGCCGGGAATCTGCTAGTTGGTATTATACATATCGTCAGATAGCAGTTCCCTGGTGACATGTGTACAGGTTAGTTCATCGACCTGAGGTCGTCATTTGTCTCGTGTGAGTTCCCACTGTGCTTTGATTTCTACCCTACCACGGCTCAAAGGAGTCGTGCAAACAGGTATTTTTTGAGTACAGTCCCGAGCCATATGGAGGCACGTGAGCGGATCGGCAGGGGATTCGTCTCTCCCGGTATTGGGGCGAGATCGTGCTGTGTCTAGGAGAGCCATTACACATAGCCCACGGCCGTGGCAGGAGATTTACTGGTAGGTACTCCAGTAGTATCTCAGGGTGTTATTGGGCTACACTC
Source organism: Agapanthus africanus (assembly GCA_030015575.1). Lineage (NCBI taxonomy): Eukaryota > Viridiplantae > Streptophyta > Magnoliopsida > Asparagales > Amaryllidaceae > Agapanthus > Agapanthus africanus. The sequence goes on along the minus strand of JASDDO010000018.1, from coordinate 322,655,818 downwards.
CGACACGACTTATAGTGCTATTGGGGGTCTGACGTTACTAGCCACCTAGGCAGATATGCGATACTCATAGACGAACGGACCGGACTGTATATACATTGTCACTGTTAGGCTCAGTAGGGTTTCCGGATGAGTTCGCTCATCGGCCTCCCTTGAGGTCAGTCCATGGGCAGCCGTTACGCATAGCTAGTGCCGTTGACGGTTTGTGGTTAAACCCACTGCCAGGGTACTGACGAGTCATTAGAGTCCCCTACAGACAGTTTACCAAGTTCGGGCGAAACGTTGTAGAGACCGTATGGTTTTATGGCAGGGTTCGGAAAATGCACGTGCATTTACGCACGTGTTATTTTTCGGGCAGATGATACTGGTCGGCTTTGGTTTAAGCCGGATCCGAGTATTATATTGAGTAGATATAATATCTTTGTCTCGGTTGCATTTGTATTCGGTCGTAATACAAATGCGGGTATATTTATATAGTTACGGGGTTATCCTGAAATTCGTTTCGGGATCACTTTTGGAAATTGCCAGTTTCCAGTTTTCTATCAGCCGTCTTTTAACATTCGGTTAAAGACGGATTTATCTTTTCTTGGATAAGGGTGAGTCATGCTTCTAGAAGGTTCTAGAAGGTGGTGACTAGGTTAGAGTGGTGATGGTGTTTCATTGGTTGCTTTTGGTGTGTTCACACTAGAGATATTTTCTTGTGTTCACACATGATATTTTCTCTTGTGGTCACCCTCTTCCCTCCTACACACACCCCCCCATTCCTATATATGGCCAGCCCCTCCCCCCTCACTCTCACACTTGAGGTTCTCACTTGATGATAGAAAAAGATTATGATAGTTTTCGGTGTATGGAATTTCACAGCTCATTTCATTCCATCACCCGATTCCCACGGCAACTTCATTAACCGTTCGTCCATAGCTTTGGACGGAACGAGACAAAGTCTTCTACTCATTCTCTACATCAATCTTGGTCGTCTCTTTTAGCAAACTTGACGACCGAGTTGCCTCGAGTCAGAGGCGGGAGCCCGTTTAAAGAATCAGTGACGTGGTGCCACCTGGACGAGCAGATCGGAGATCGAAGAGATCGGAGCAGCCGCAACGGAGCATGGGATGATGGTTAAAGAACAAAGGACTCTGATCATTCGGTATAACCTTTCTACACTCTTTACAGTTTGTTAGTTTAGCAATAATGGCAGATCCGGGTTAAAGTATACGATAGCGCCAGTTAAAAAGTTTTTGTTCCGCATTTGGCGTCTGTAGACGGCCGGGGCGCTACCGTAGACTTACAAACACACCAAAAGCAACCAATGAAAATACAACACCATTTAACCTAGTCACCTCATCTAGATGCTTCTAGAAACTTCCACACTCATCTCAAGAAAAGATAAATCCGTCTTTAACCGAATGTTAAAAGATGGCTGATAGAAAACTGGAAACTGGCAACTTCCAAAAGTGATCCCGAAGCGAATTTCAGGATAACTCCGTAACTGTATAAATATACCCGCATTTGTATTACGACCGAATACAAATGCAACTGAGACAAAGATATTATATCTACTCAATACAATACTCGGATCCGGCTTAAACCAAAACCGACCAGTATCATCTGCCCGAAAACTGACACGTGCGTAAACGCACGTGCATTTTCCAAACCCTGCCATAAAACCATACGGCCTCTACAACGTTTCGCCCGAACTTGGGAAACTGTCTGTGGGGGACTCTAATGACTCGTCAGTACCCTGGCAGTGGGTTTAACCACAAACCGTCAGCGGCACTAGCTATGCGTAACGGCTGCCCATGGACTGACCTAAAGGGAGGCCGATGAGCGAACTCACCCAGAAACCCTACTTAGCCTAACAGTGACAATGTATATACAGTCCGGTCCGTTCGTCTATGAGTATCGCATATCAGCCTAGGTGGCTAGTAACGTCAGACCCCCAATAGCAGTATAAGTCATGTCGGAGTGTAGCCCAATAACACCCTGAGATACTACTGGAGTACCTACCAGTAAATCTCCTGCCACGGCCGTGGGCTATGTGTAATGGCTCTCCTAGACACAGCACGATCTGGCCCCCAATACCGGAAGAGACGAATCCCCTGCCGATCCGCTCACGTGCCTCCATATGGCTCGGGACTGTACCCAAAAACTACCTGTTTGCACGACTCCTTTGAGCCGTGGTAGGGTAGAAATCAAAGCACAGTGGGAACTCACACGAGACAAATGACGACCTCAGGTCGATGAACTAACCTGTACACATGTCACCAGGGAACTGCTATCTGACGATATGTATAATACCAACTAGCAGGTTCCCGGCGAGTCCTGTCCGGTGTACTCATAACCTAGTGAGCACCTGTATACATCTTAGGTGATCCAACTGACACCAGTGGCTTATGAGACCGGCCACCGCCCCTCGTCGGGGTCTCGACTGTATACACTAGTCTACTCCGGGGTATCGATGCCCTGTCTCGAAACTCACACGACTAGGGATCACAATTAAGGATATGCGTATAAACTACCCAACTCTCACGTATATGATCGCCATCATACAGTTGGTAGTAAAGCATGATCCTAAGGGCTCTATCAAAGTGTAACATGTAATCAGTCACCTGAACATGTACACGACTGATAAAGGCAAACCAGATAGCATACTATCATCTCGAGTAAGACTGTCCTACCGGTATAGGTCCTCCGCAATCATTGCAATCACGTACCTGCGATCTAATAATTGACTATGAGGGCACTATCTCCAACAATCTTCCACTTGCACTCAAGGCTAATAATTGCGATGTCGACTACTCACAGCCCGAGTGAAACCGAACATCCAACTCCTCTACTAATCAGTTTCACAAAGCCCGTTTGTAAAACTATTGTGTTCGAGAAATAGCCTCAGTGAGTGGATCCGCCTAGATGTTCCTTTCTATATCTCTCTAAATCTCAAGTTCGCGGAGAAAGCCATCGCCCGAATCGAGTAATACCTGTCTTAGAATATGTCTGGATATCTGATGGGTCCTAGTTCATAAATGAACTCTAAATCCAAACTTCTTAGAGTGTATCGATCACTGAACCTAATCAGTATCCGGCACCATGCCACCCACAGTATCCTTTTGGACCATCTGTCCATAATACTGTCCCTCGTCAGAGGGAAAACTAAAACTCTGACAATCACTCTGTCATCCACGTCACCTTTGAAGCCTGGAATGATAATCGTCTCCCGAAGGAGGCTGCCGTCATCAAATCCGTAGAATATCCACTTATGTTCTAAAACTGCTTCCTTATGTCTCTCCAGGATTGGATTAATACAAACTTATCGCATCTAGTGCAAAAACAACATCTGGTGTGGTACTTGACAGCTCACGATTGACTCAATTGCCTAAGCAAGTGATCTGCCAATCATGCACAGCCCTCTCCCCTTTAGTCTATACGACACCTTTAGAGAGGGTGACTCCATTACCTGCAGGTACACCACCATACTAGGAGTCAACTATTCTAAAAACCATTAGAATATCTGTTAAAGTACCCACATTGGGAAACTACCCAAATCTAGATCTAAAACCATAGATCCAGAAACCAGAATGTCAAATATTATATCCATATCCTGTCTGGAGAAACAACTGCGTGACGACCACAGTACAACCGATCGTAGTATAGGAATTTTACTTCCTACTCTGTGTATGTCATCCAGATACCATGACAATATACCCTACTACCTTCTTAACAGATCCATCTCCTATTCTGTTGAAGTCAAACCCATGACTGTCACATCAAAATTAGATGATCTATCTCCGCTATAACTGCTCTAGTCTATAAATAGACATAAGCTACTTGCCCACTATGCTTCCGCTGCTCCCACTGACTATGACAACCCTCTGGCAGAATAATATACACTTGCACTTCTAAAGCTAGTTTAGAACGACGCTATACTTATCCTCCTGCCTGGTCTCATAGTCTGGAACAACAGTAGTGTCAAGTCGGGTAGATAAGAACCTCCCTGTCACCGTCCTTGAGGCTACCGAAGTACCTCTCGGGTGTCTGAGGTTACCCACCATATCTGCGGAGTGGCTAATGGAATGTCAAACCTGATTGAATATATAGGTCCTATTAAATTTTCCGTAATCGTTCGCGGTTCTGGAATCACTTCCAGTTCTACCATACTCCCACTACTGTTTTCTGAAAAAATCCATTTTACTAAAACTGTGGCGAGTCAAGAACAATATCACTATTGATCTTCCAAATGGTAGAATATCAACCCTCGTCATAGCCAGGGTCAACCCACAAACAGCCATTATAGAAACGTGCCCTGAGTTATCCAGTGTCTGGTTTTAAGCATAAGCTGGACAACTCCCCGTACCTTAACATCTTTTAAGGTACGAACTATTCTATATTCAATATAGAAACTTTGGCAATCATTTAATTGGAACCATATTCAATCATGCAGCTGTCTCCAGTGCATATCATCTTAATGGAAAGAGGCTAATCAGCATTACTCAACTTAGGAATCCTTCCAATTATGAGTAACCTGAAAGAGAAACAAGTTTCTCAAAATCATTACTATCATCTGAATACCAATCACAAGAATCTACATCTTCGATCTCTTTGAAGAATCCTGATACTTGTGATACCCGGTTCTCTACTTTATTCTTATACCCACAACTTCTCAAAACTTAGACCTTGTATTTCTACGAAACACCTGTCTAAAAACTAGAAAAGTTATAAGTAAACAGAACATAGTACGAGGACCTACCCCTTTGTCCTGATGGACACTGGACAACATACAATACTCTGTATAAGTCCGCTGAGTTGAATAACTCAAAACCTGTGCGTCGTAGGTGGAAAACTGTACCCTGGCGATTTCCTCAAATATCACCAATTACAACGAATTCCGATATAATGAGGATAATTACCTAATTCCCAATAACTTACTCCCACTCATCATCTGTAAAACCATACAGATATGAGAATGAAATGTGGTAAATACATACCCTTGGAGTAAGTATCTAATCGGGAAAATAGTTTTCGTTTAACAATGCATTGAAACATGAAAATGTTTCTTAGGGGTATCCTCGCATTCCTAGTAATGCCTCTTCCATAATCCAATTCATGACTTTAACCGTATATTTTATTGCCATCTCTCCAAATCCCTTTATCTGTCTTTAGTCGTTACCTTCTGTACACCTTCGTTAGACTAAATGGTTTTCTTCCTTCCCTACCGTTCGGCACCAGCCTATGGTTTGGAAGAAGACTATCCAGTAAGCATAATAGGTGTACCCTCCTAAACCAAGGAGTACTCGCATCTTGAGAGAAGGTGATGATAAAAGACAACTGAATAATACCTTATTCTTTTAAAGGTGAAATAGGAGCGGCGATGAAGTACGCGGTTTTGGTCGTGAATGATATCAGTCGCAATTTACTTTGCCCTTTTTCTAATCCCTTTATTTTGTCTTTACATATTACCTTCTACACACCCTACTTAGGCTAATTGGTTTTCTTCATTCCCTACATTTCGACACCTGCCTATGGTTTGGAATAAGACTATCCAATAAGCGTAATAGGTGTACTCTCCTAAACCAAGGAGCTCTTGCAACCTGAGAGAAGGTGATAATAAAAGACAACTGAATAAACCAATTCTATTTCTCCTGAACCTTGATCCATCCTCGAAGAAGTCCCTTCGAGTTTGTATATAACCATACGATGGATCTATCCAATGGAAGTGGATGTCCGTAGTAATACGGGTGTTCTGAGAAATACAAAGGGTAAAAGAAGGAGTGGCAATGACTTATGCAACTCGGACAATCCAAAAGCCAGTAATTTAAGAAGGTTCGGTCAACTTGGTCACTGAGTCATAGTCTAGGGTCGGTCAAAGGTCGCTGCCAAAGAGAGAGATAAAAGAAACACTCTGCGTGCACTCTAACCTAGATCAGAATGGTTATCACTTTATCTAATCCGGAAACCTCCCACTGTCCTGTCAAATTCTCCTCCAAACCTGAAAGAAGAATCAATCGGGATCACCCGAAGAGTAAACCATCTCATCAGTGGGAATCGGGATCCAACTCTCATCGCATGATAACGTGATGGAATACATCCACGTTACTCATATTCCAGAAGGTATGCACATACTTGGCAAGTTTCAGTTTCTTTAGAAACTCCCGATATGATTTTTGCCCCATGCTCTTATAACCTTGGCGTTAGGTCAAAATGTCATAAGTCACATGCCAAGTTCTACCCGTCACTATCTTGTTAATTTGAACCCACCTGCACATGCCCTTGGCGTTAGGTCAAAATGGCAGAACGGCTGTCCCAAACCAACTCATCTATCTATGCAACAATTGAATACCCAGCAGCTACCAAACACTATGCCTTGGCGTTAGGTCAAAACACATAGCTTGAATACTACTGAATACCCAAAAGAAGTGACGGAGGGCTACGGCTGGTTTTTGGCGAAAAACCTTTAACGTAGTGAGCTTGATATCGCTGAAGGAACCTGATAGCTTTATAAAATATAGTGGCGAAAACCTTTTGCTAAAGAGGTGATTCCCGGTGAAGGGATCTCGGCTCTTTCCTCGTGGAATGAGGTGCAGGATATTCCACTGAATACCGCGATGCAAAGCAACTTGTAATCGACTATAGTAAAGTTATCACCCTGACGCAAACTTCTGCCCAAGGGGTCAGTCCCGGTGAAGGGATATCGGCCCTTGCCCCGTCGAATGAGGTGCAGGATATTCCACTGAATACCGCTATGCATAACAAAAGGAAACGTCTTTGCAATAACACCTTTTAAATTTGTTCCAACAACTGTAAACAGGTTTGTTTTACTTTGCATTGATCAGAATCAACGCAGTCCCATCAATAAATCACACCAGAAAAGAACGAAAATAAAATGTATGTATATGCCATCCGCATTCGTCACTGGGTCCTGTCATCACCCGTTAGGTTACTTAACTAACGACAGAGCGGGGACTGGACTAGCGCGGGTGTAAAACATATACAACATCTAATAGTATATAAACCAATATACAATAATCGCTCCAGGCGAGATAATATGCAACATTACAGAAAAGTAATAAGCATCACAGAACAATACAGATAATCTGGGATCCCCGAGTTTCACAGAGCCGCTGCTGAAACCCGAGGTTCCCCGGGTCGTGTGGATAGCCTGTGCAATGAAACCTAGACCCCTACGGGTGCGGCAAGTTACCCGCCAAAACCTGAAGCGAGGCAGCCCCCTACAGCAAAATGAATGGACCACGCAGCACTTCACGGAATCCGGTAATCTTGGGCACCCCTCCTTGGGTCAACCTGTACCCCCTACGAGTGCGGCGATTAGTCTGCCAATTCTAGGGTGAGGCCCCTCTGCCTCTCAAAACCATGAGATGCGGACCCATTGCCCCTCAGAACCCGGCTATCCGTGCACTCCGTCGCGGGGCAAAACCTAGTACAGTAATGAAAAATAGTACAACAGGTACATCGACCGCAACCTGGTCGTGCCCTAAAAGAATAATATACAACAGGCAGTGACGGCAGTCCACATGTTGGACGCTCGCCCCGCAATATCAAATGTACAAATAAATCCAAACAGCACTATCATTGCACACTGCTATCCACCATGACAAATCCGCAACATCACAGCACAACACAGAACATCAACGCGAATGTCACGTTCGCAAACCCGTCTAAAAGAACTATAGCAATCAGACGCGGTTTACCGATCAAATGATATTCCCGGTCGGAGATATAATGTAAGCACTGTAAACTAACATGTTTAAATTTCGATCGACTAAATATCACGAAGTGGGCCCCACGAACAACTGGTGAACAGTAACAAAATCTGGGCCCAAAAGATATATACCAAAAACCCCAAATTCCAACAGAGAAGACACTGTGCAAATTTGGTGCACTGATTCAACAGAACGGCCGCGGATGCGCGGCCAAACCATGGGTTTGGCCACGATTCCACGGCGGTTTGGTGGAACCACGTGCTCAAATTTGGTCGGTGTGCTTCTAAAACCCTGCACAGCTTTCTGTGATATGTAGAATAATTTTAGGACATCATTTAAAATCGACAGAAACTGTGAAGCTTGAAAATTGCGTTTTTCGATATCCGGTTCGATCGATGTTTTAAACGCGTTAGCACAAGTTAGTATAGCAAAATGGTGAGGCTTTGATACCACTGTAAGTCTACGGTAGCGCCCCGGCAGTCTACAGACGCCAAATGCGGAACAAAAACATTTTAACTGGCGCTATCGTATACTTTAACCCGGATCTGCCATTATTGCTAAACTAACAAACTGTAAAGAGTGTAGAAAGGTTATACCGAACAATCCGAGTCCTTCGTTCTTTAACCATCATCCCATGCTCCGTTGCGGCTGCTCCGATCTCTTCAATCTACGATCTGCTCGTCCAGGTGGCACCACGTCGACGATTCTTTAAACGGGCTCCTGCCTCTGACTCGAGGCAACTCGGTCGTCAAGTTTGCTAAAAGAGACGACCAAGATTGATGTAGAGAATGAGTAGAAGACTTTGTCTCGTTCCGCCCAAAGCTATGGACGAACGGTTAATGAAGTTGCCACTCGAATTGGGTGATGGAATGAAATGAGCTGTGAAATTCCATACACCCCAAAATCTATCATAATCTTTTTACCAGATGAAAACTCAAGTGAGAGTGAGAGAGGAGAGGGCCGACCATATATAGGGAAGAGGAGGGTGAGTGTAGGAGAGGGGGGTGACCACAAGAAAATATCATGTGTGAACACAAACAAATATCTCTAGTGTGAACACAAACAAACATCTCAAGTGTGAACACAAAGTGTGAACACACCAAAAGCAACCAATGAAAATACAACACCATTTAACCTAGTCACCTCATCTAGATGCTTCTAGAAACTTCCACACTCATCTCAAGAAAAGATAAATCCGTCTTTAACCGAATGTTAAAAGACGGCTGATAGAAAACTGGAAACTGGCAACTTCCAAAAGTGATCCCGAAACGAATTTCAGGATAACCCCGTAACTGTATAAATATACCCGCATTTGTATTACGACCGAATACAAATGCAACTAAGACAAAGATATTATATCTACTCAATACAATACTCGGATCCGGCTTAAACCAAAACCGACCAGTATCATCTGCCCGAAAACTGACACGTACGTAAACGCACGTGCATTTTCCGAACCCTGCCATAAAACCATACGGCCTCTACAACGTTTCGCCCGAACTTGGGAAACTGTCTGTGGGGGACTCTAATGACTCGTCAATACCCTGGCAGTGGGTTTAACCACAAACCGTCAGCGGCACTAGCTATGCGTAACGGCTGCCCATGGACTGACCTCAAGGGAGGCCGATGTGCGAACTCACCCGGATACCCTACTGAGCCTAACAGTGACAATGTATATACAGTCCGGTCCGTTCGTCTATGAGTATCGCATATCTGCCTAGGAGGCTAGTAACGTCAGACCCCCAATAGCAGTATAAGTCGTGTCGGAGTGTAGCCCAATAACACCCTGAGATACTACTGGAGTACCTACCAGTAAATCTCCTGCCACGGCCGTGGGCTATGTGTAATGGCTCTCCTAGACACAGCACGATCTCGCCCCCAATACCGGGAGAGACGAATCCCCTGCCGATCCGCTCACGTGCCTCCATATGGCTCGGGATTGTACCCAAAAACTACCTGTTTGCACGACTCCTTTGAGCCGTGGTAGGGTAGAAATCAAAGCACAGTGGGAACTCACACGAGACAAATGACGACCTCAGGTCGATGAACTAACCTGTACACATGTCACCAGGGAACTGCTATCTGACGATATGTATAATACCAACTAGCAGGTTCCCGGCGAGTCCTGTCCGGTGTACTCATAACCCAATGAGCACCTGTATACATCTTAGGTGATCCAACTGACACCAGTGGCTTATGAGACCGGCCACCGCTCCTTGTCGGGGTCTCGACTGTATACACTAGTCTACTCCGGAGTATCGATGCCCTGTCTCGAAACTCCCACGACTAGGGACCACAATTAAGGATATGCGTATAAACTATCCAACTCTCACGTATATGATCGCCATCATACAGTTGGTAGTAAAGCAAGATCCTAAGGGCTCTATCAAAGTGTAACATGTAATCAGTCACCTGAACATGTACACGACTGATAAAGGCAAACCAGATAGCATACTATCATCTCGAGTAAGACTGTCCTACCGGTATAGGTCCTCCGCAATCATTGCAATCACATACCTGCGATCCAATAATTGACTATGAGGGCACTATCTCCAACAATATCTCCACAAAATATCAACAAAATATCATTGCTTAAAACAAAAAAAAGCTTCTAGAAGCTTCATGAAAAAGCTAACCCAAATCAAACCCTAACTAGTTTAATCTCCACAAATCATGTTGCATTTGTAACCCTAACTTGTTACAATATTATATATCACATATATAATATATTTTTGTAACAAAAGAAAATAATACGATTAACATATATCGCATATATATCAATGTATTATCCGGTGAGAAAATGAATCAATAAAGCGAGCCTATATCAGCTAATGTAGTGTAATATATCACATATATAATTATACATTAAATTATCGAATCAACACTTGATCCGACAATCCGGCTATTTCTCAAATAACTGACTAATATAATCTGTATCAGTTCATCGAATCAACACTTGATCCGATGACCCGGCTATATCACAAATACCCGACCGATATCTAATATCGCGAGAATAGAATACGGTATCTTATATCGTAATATTCTCGATCCCGCACATATCACATATGTGCTCCTACTCCTTTTTGCCTGAGTCAAGAAAGCTCTGTGTAGGACTCTAAAGAATCGTCAATACGCCAGCAGTAAGTGATGATCATATCAAACACCCACAAGCTGCAAGCGGTCAGCTAAATGTAACAGCCACCCAGGTATTGAGCGATCAGAAGATCAACAAGCAAGCCTGTACATTCTCCTGTGAATCCAATCAGTAACACTACCGTACAGTCCGGTCTCTTCGTCTGATATGTCGCATATCTAGTCTAGGGGTGGTATACGTCAGACCCCAGTAACTGATATTTCGTGTCGATGTGAGGCTCATAACAGGTCGAGAAATTACTGATAACACTTACCAGTAGCACTCTATATCATCCCTGGCCAGGGACTTCCAGTTATAGCCAATCGAACACAGCACAACATCAACTCCCTATACCGGGAGAGACGAAACCCCTCCTATCGCTCATTGCCTCCATGTGATTCGGGACTGTACCTAAAAGCCACCGTTTTGCATGCCCTCTTGGACGTAGTAAGGTGGAAATCAAAATACTGTGGGAATCACACAAGACTCTATGACGATCTCGGGTCTACAGACTAACCTGTACCAGTGTCACCGGAGAACTGCCATCTGACGTGAGGTATAATACCATCTGGGAGTTCTCGGCGAGTCCGTTCAGTATACCCAGTCTCCACTGAGCACCCTTACACCATCTTTGATGTCAAACACCGATGGATATGAGATCATCCATCGCCCATCATATGGGTCAAGATGCGTATACGCTAGTCTACTATGGTGTATCGATGCCCTGTCTCGATACACCCTCGACTAGGAACAATTATAGGATGCACTCATAGACTACCATGGCCCCACAAGTATGATCTCATCATAGTCCCAGTAGTCGAGTACATATCCTAAGGGCTTTATCAACATGTAAGAGCAAGACAGTAAACTAATAAAAGTCAACATGTTAAGACAAAGTGAAACCAAATAGCATACTATCATGTCGAGCAAGAAAGTCCCCTCTATATATATCCAAGCATCCACTATAATATACATCATATGTGCAACAATGGCCTCTAGGGCATATATATAACTAACAAGTTTGACGAAAGAGGCTCGCTTTCTTCCAGTGAAGACCACTTTTGGATTTGCTCAGTACGCCCAGGTTTATATTGATGAGATCGTGCGACTGCATGGAGTCCCGACTTGCATCGTGTCCGATCGGGGCACCCAGTTTACCAGCCGATTATGGTAGAAACTTCAGGAGGCTTTGGGCACCCGATTGAGTTTTAGCACAGCTTTTCATCCGCAGACTGACAGTCAGTCAGAGCGTACTGTTCAGACTCTTGAGGACATGCTCAGAGCTTATGTTTTAGATTTCGGTGGTAGCTGGGATTGTCATTTGCCCTTGATCGAGTTCTCCTACAATAATAGCTTCCAGGAGACGATTCAGATGGCACCTTTGAGGCTTTATATGGGAGGAGATGTCGATCGCCTGTATGTTGGACAGAGCTCAGGGAGAGTAATAGTTTAAGGCCATTGATCGTACAGGAGATGACCGAAAAGATACAGCTGATTCAGGACAGGATGAGAGCGGCACAGAGCCGGCAGAAACCATATGCTGACAGACGCCGTCGCCGACTCGAGTTCGCTGTTGGCGATCATGTTTTCCTGAGGGTCTCTCCGATGAAAGGCGTGATGATATTTTGGCGGAAAGGGAAGCTTAGTCCTAGATATGTTGGTCCCTTCGAGATCCTAGGGCGTGTTGGTTCGGTGGCTTATCGGTTAACTCTTCCGCCCGGTTTCCCAGATGTTCATCCCGTGTTCCATGTTTCGATGCTCCGCAAGTACCTTCATGACCCTTCTCATGCTATTCAGCACCAAACGATCCAGCTGGAACGCGATCTTTCATTCACCGAGCAGCCGGTGGTCAATTTGGATCAGCAGGTGAAGAAATTGAGGTCGAAGGTTATACCGTCCGTCAAGGTTCTTTGGCGTGGCCCAAACAGCGAGGAGGTCACCTGGGAGACCGAGGACGAGATGAGGAAGAAATATCCCCATCTTTTTGAAGGTACGCGTAGTTAAATTTTAAATTCGGGGACCGAATTTCTTTAAGAGGGGAAGATTGTAACACATTGAAAATCGTTTAGGTAGTTTTTCGATAATCGGTAAAATAATCGGTATTTTCCGTAAAACGTAAAAATAATTATTTTTCAATATAGGCATAATTATACAAAATTTAGATAAGAAATTGCTACTAATTGGTTAATTATTCGTCACTTATAAATTTCTAGTCGTTTAAAAAAATTTCCTTAATTAATTATTTTTAATATTATTTTAAGCTTTTAAATATACATTAAATTAGTGATAAATACAAATTTGAATGGGTGAATTACATACTTAGGAACCATTATAAACTAAAACCTAGTGGTAACATATATTTCATCAAGTTTTTCCAAGTCTAGTTGTTTTATGGTTTAAAAGGAAATAAAAATGAAATTTTAATTAGAAAATGAAGTGATATGCATTTATTGCACTTGAGAGAGAGTTTTTATGTGGAAAATTCCATACACTTCTCACATTTCTCCCCCCACTCCCCAATGGCCGAGGGCTCCCTGCAGCTTCCCCCAATTTTTCCCATTTCTTTTTGCTTCAAATTTCATCTCAAAATCCATTAAAAATCCACAAATTTCTTCACAAATTCAAAGCAAATCCTTATTCTATCTCTTCTCAAGCCCAATTTAGTTTAAAACATGGAGAAAGGAGGCATCTTTGGAGGCTAAGTGCAAGTTAGGGTTCAAAACTTGAGAGGTATAATTCTAATCTAATGGTTAATTGGTAGTTTAAATATGCTAATATAGAATTTTCAAGTGTTAATTTGATAGAAATTGCTTGTTTTTGGAATTCAAGAAAAGGGTTGATTTTGGAATTAGGGTTTGAAGCATTGCAAATGGGTTAAATTAAGTGTAGTGGCTATCTAGTGGTTTAGTTTGGATGATTGTGCTAGGTTGTGATCACTTTATCGCTAATCTACGATGGTTACGCCAATGTGGAATTTTAGTGCTCGCTAGGTTTTCGATATAATTAGGAGGTGAATTAATTTTGAAATGTTGGTTATATCAATAGCATCTCCTACGACATTTAGGGTGTGCAAATGCGAAATTGGTTTGATCGGGTTTTAGTTTTGACGGTTGTTTCGAACGACGATTCTAGTTAAGGTTATAGTGATTGTCGTGTGTGTTCCGCGCACCAAGTGCACGTTGTGCCTAACTTGTGAACGTTGATTCTTTCATTTTATGATTTTGCGTCATTTCAGGAATGTGTAATCTTATGTTTTGTGTTGTGTAATTTTAGGATCGGTTGCGGAAACATCGGACGCGGCGCGCAAAGGCAAAGCTGTGGTTGGATCAGATTAGCGAGGCGTCCGGGTGAGTAGATGTACACATCTATGGGGGGATCGTTTGGATGTCGCGAGGCACCCGACATTTAGGGTTGCTAGTAGTAGTTGCATTCATATGCATAGCTTTCTAGTTATTCATCTGCTGGCATCGCATGGTTATTTATATACACATGTGTGATATCACCTCTTAGGACACTTGCACCATTACCATTGGCTCATGATGCACGCGCACTATTCATGCGAACATACACACGCCTTTAGTAATTTCCATGTCACGAGCACTTTAGAACTTGCTTAGTTCAAAATTAAATACTTGCATCATACATGATATATTGGATTGCAATCATATATACATCGCTTTATTATCATTTTTACGTAAATTCCTAGCCATAAATCGCATTGCATACCTTTGATATCATAAGCATTTATCATATACAACATGTTAGGTACTATGATTTTTTTGAGGATTTCAGTATTGATGAGATTTCTGGATTTTGGGGAAAACCGCAAGAATTTAATAAAAGCTTATTATCATCATTTTTAAAATAAAGTTGCGGTTTTCTCGTGATGTATGTGTTGTCCACCATGAGTTTTCATGTTTTCTGTTGGATTTCGAGACCCGATTCGAGGAGTGGATGAACCGTCTCAGGTACATGGTAGGCCCGGTATAGTACCCCGGGGCAAGAAGCTCGAGTTGTAGACGATCAGCCTGGCAGGGGAAGACTACCTACCGGTGATATTTGGTGCGGCGGATATCCGGAGGATACCGACCGTTGTCGTGAGATTTGATGATATGGGCTGATCCGGACTGACGGAGCCCGAGGTATTGAGATATTGACATAGTGATACATTGAGACAGATACATATCCATATTTTGTATCAATGCTTGACACTGTTTTCGGATGATTTCATTGATGATACCTTAGCTATTTGATTGTATGGGTTTTGCGTGCGTGCGTTTTGAAATCAAAGAATTAACCGCAATCATGATCGGTGTCGCTTGATAACTAGCCGGTTGAGTACGGATCGGTCCACAGGGAAAACGTGTATTTTCTAGTTGTTCTAACGAGTCAATTTCAATTTGTGGTAGGTTTTGATTTTATATAAAAACTGAGGTTGAAATTGATTTGGATTAAAACCTTGCTAGGGTTAAGATTAGGTTAGTTTAGAAAGTCAATTATTCTCACCGCTTTCTTTGCCCTAATTAAGAACTTTAGGTGTTAAGGTAATACTTAACCAAGGGGATTAGTACGACCGGGAAGAAACTAGATTTCTTCCCTTTGGTCCTTGTCCGTCCTTTCTTAACTCTTATCCCTAACCCATATGGAAATCAATCATAACCGGTCTTAACTAGGGAATCACCGCTATCTCGTGGGATAGGGTGCCGTAGTGAGCGTTGTGTGATTGTTTTGCATAGAGTCCTTATTTAAAAATGTTGAATGGGCAAGAAAGGAGTGAGAGATTTTCATCTCTCAAACCTTCCCAAACCTAACCCTAACAAGTGAGGAACTACTCATTCATTAGAGAATTAACAAAGGAATTCATTTTTTTATGATTTTCTTTTAACCTAAATAGCGTGCAGAAAATAACTATGGCAGATAAAAATTGCAGAGAAATAAAATTTGCAGATAAGAAATTCAAGATAAGAAAACTTACTTTATTGATACACTCTTTGACAATTACAAGGAATGAAAATTTAAACTAGAGAAATAAAAAGAGGCATGCTCCAAAAAGAGCTGTAGGCTTCCTATTTATAGATAATAGAAACCCTAGGGTTTACATTTGATCCATATCTAGAATTACAAAACTACCGTGAGAAGCCTGGTCAACGCACCGACACCCACCTGTTGGAGATAGTGCCCTCAGAGTCAATTATTGGATCACAGGCACGTGATTGCAATGATTGAGGGAGGACCTATTCCGGTAGGACAGTCTTACTCAAGATGATAGTATGCTATCTGGTTTATCTTTATTATCGTGTACTGCTTTAGGTGACCTTACAGGTCACTATTACACGTTGGTAGAGCCCCTAGGATTCTTGCTTGACTGCCAGCAGTATGAGGGCGATCATATACGTGGGAGCTGGTAGTCTATAAGCACATCCTTAAAAGGTCCCTAGTCATGGGAGTTTCGAGATAGGGCATCGATACTCCAGAGTAGACTAGTGTATACAGTCGAGACCCCGACGAGGGGCGGTGGCCGGTCTCACAAGTCACTTGTGTCAGTTGGTTCACCTAAGATGTATACAGGTGCTCATTGGGTTATGAATACACCGGACAGGACTCACCGGGAACATGCTGGTTGGTCTTATACCTGACGTCAGATAGCAGTTCCCTGGTGACATGTGTGCAGGTTAGTTCATCGACCTGAGGATCGTCATTTGTCTCGTGTGAGTTCCCACTGTACTTTGATTACTACCCTACCACGCTCAAAGGAGACGCGCAAACAGGTTTTAGTTGGGTACAGTCCCGAGCCACATGGAGGAAGTGAGCGGATCTTCAGGGGTTCGTCTCTCCCGGTATTGGGGGTGAGGTCGCGCTGTGTCTAGGAGAGCCCTTACACGAAGTCCTTGGCCAAGGCAGGAGATTTACTGGTAGGTATTCCAGTAGTATCTCAGGGTGTTCTGGGCTACACTCCGACACGACTTGTACCGCTTTTGTGGGTCTAACTTTTACCAACCCCCTAGGCCCGCCATGCGATGCTCATAGACGAACGGACCGGACTGTACGAATATTGTCACTGACAGGCTCAGTAGGGTGTCAGGATGAGTTCGCTCATCGACGTCCCTTTATGTCAATACCTGGTAGCCCGTTACGTATAGGCTAATACCTCTGACGTGCTAGTGGTTAAATCCACAACCAAGGTGTTGACGAATCTTTAGAGTCCCCCACAGACCAGTTTCTCAAGTTTCGGGCGAAACGCTGTAGAGACCGTATGGAGATATGGAAGGGTTCGATCAGATACGTGCGGTATTGCACGGATCATGATCGGACGGAAAATACTAGCGGGCTTTGGTTTAAGCCGGATCCTAGTATAGTACAGTGTAGATTTTGTCTCATTGCATTTGTATTTCGGTCGGAATACAAATGCGGGTATGTATATACAGTAGCGGGGTTTTCTTGTAATTTATTACGGGATCAGTTTTCCGAAGTTGCCAGTTTGCTTTCCGTTTTGGCCATTTTCCTTTGTATCTTTCATTGGCCGAAGATTGGTGGAGGATGGCTTATTTGCATTTGTGCAAATAAGCATTTGTGCAAATAAGCATTTGTGGAGGGTGGTCTTTGCATTTTGTTGTGTCATGATCACTTGACTTTTTGCTTCATGATAGTTTTCATGATGGCTTGACCTTTGTTGGATATGATTAAGTTTTGGAGTGAGGTTCTTGTTTTGTGATCATTGTTTTATCATCATAACACTTTCTCTCTCTTGGATGATAGCTTCCTCCCCCCTTGACTTTTCTCTCACTCCCAATTCTCATTCATTCAAGCATATGGCCGGCCACTAAAGAGGAGAGGGCTGTCCCAATTTGTATGGTGGGGTTTTTATCTCCTTTGCTTGCTAAAAATTCATTGAGCCACCACCAAAGTTCATATCTCATTTCCTCTACAAAAGGGCAACTTCCATAAACCCCATGAGACACATAGCAATATACAGTTAACCTACAGCAATCCTTGGGCACGTCGGCTCGCCAACTTCGTGCCCGACTTGCCTCGGTCCAGAGGTGGGAGCCCGTAAAAGAAGCCGGCGATGTGGTGCCCTTCCGGCGAGGAGATGAAGATCGGAGATTCCGCGGGGAGATCGGGACGACGACGAGAAGACCGAAGGACACGGATCGCTCGGTATATCTCTCTACCCCTTCTTTAGTTAGCTAGGACTAGATTAATGGCCCGATCAGGGAATTTTGTGCGCGGTGTTGCCGGTTATAAAGTTTAAAGTAAATCATCGTTTCCGCATTTTGGCCTCGGAAAGACGGCCGGGACGCCGCCGTGCACTTACACTGGTATCAGAGCCACGCCATTAACCTAGTCTAGCTTGGTCTAATGTGTTTACATCTTCGATCGAACAAAATTCCAAAATCCGCGTTTTCAATGCATCAGGTTTCTGTCGAAATTTTTTTTAGCTCGAAAATTTTTTCAGTATGTTGCAGAAGTACATGCAGGAAGTTTTAAGAATTCTAAAGAAAAATGGTGGCGTGACACTGTAGAACCGCCGCGAAACCGCGGCCAAAACCCCCTTGGGGCCGCGGTTCCGCCGCAGTACAGTGCCCTCACTGCACCAATTTTGCACAGAGCTCTTTAAACAGGGAAATAGGGGTTTTGGAATATTATTTTTTGGGCCCAGAATTTCTTTAAGTGCAACAGTAGTGCTAGGGGCCAACTTGGTAAAATTTGATCGATCGAAAATTTTAAACACATTAGTTCACAGTATTTACATTATATCTGCGACCGTGAATGTCACTTGATCGGTAAATCCTGTCTAACTGCAATAGCCCAGTTAGACGGATTTGCGAACGTGACATTCACGTTGATGTTCTGTGATTGTGCTGTGATGTTGCGGATTGGTCGTGGGGGATAGCCTGGATACAATGCTAGTACAGTTTTGGTTGTATTATGTACATTTGATATTGCGGGGCGAGCGTCCGACATGTGGACTGCCGTCACTGCCTGTTTGTATTATTCTTTTGGGGCACGACCGGGTCGAGGTCCATGTACCCATTGTATGGTGGAGGTCCATGTACCCGTTGTATGTATATTTTACTTTCTGTACTAGGATTACCCCGCGGAGGGGTGCACGGATGGCCGGGTTCTAGAGGGCAATGAGCTCGCATCTCATGGCATTGAGACGGAGGGGGCTTCACTCTAGAATTGGCGGGCTATTCGCCGCACTCGTAGGGGATACAGGTTGACCCAGGAGGGGTGCCTAAGTTACCGGATTCCGTGAAGTGCTGGGTGGTCCATTCACGTTGCTGAAGGGGGCTGCCTCGCTTCAGGTTTTGGCGGGTAACTTGCCGCGCCCGTAGGGGTCTAGGATTTCATTGCACAGACTATCCACACGACCAGGGGAACGTCGGGTTTCAGTAGCGGCTCTGTGAAACCCGGGGATCCCAGATATCTGTATTGTTCTGTGATGCTTATTATATTTCTGTGATGTTGCATTTTATCACGCCTTGAGCAAAATATTATATATTGATATATATACTAGTAGATGTTGTATATGTTTTGCATCCGCGCTAGTCCAGTCCCCGCTCTGTCGTTAGTTAGCTAACCTAACGGGTAATGACGGGACCCAGCGGCGAATGCGGATAGCATATACGTACGTCATTATTTTCGTTCTTTATTGGTGTGATCAATTGATGGGATTGCATTGATTCGGATCAATGCAAGTTAAAAACAAACCTAATCTGATGTTATTGGAACATTTTTCAAAAAGCTGTTATTGCAAGGACGTTCACTTTTGTTTTGCACAGTGGTATTCGGTTGGAATATCCTGCTCCTCAGTCGACGAGGCAAGGGCCGAGATCCCTTCACCGGGAGTGACCCCTTGGACAAAAGTTTGCGTCAGGGCAATAACTTCACTATAGCCGATTACTTTTGCTTTGCATCATGGTATTCAGTTGGAATATCCTACACCTCATTCTACGGGGAAAGAGCCGAGATCCCTTCACCGGGAGTGACCTCTTTAGCAAAGGTTTTCGTCACTATATTTTTAAAAGCTATCTGGTTCCTTCAACGATATCAAGTTCATTACGTTAAAGGTTTTCGCCAGAAACCATTCGTAGCCCTCCGTCGTTTCACATGGATAGTCAATCAGTATTCAAGCTATGTTTGTTGGCCAAAGTCAAGGCATAGTGATTGGTAGCTATTGGGTATTCATGTGCAGCATAGATAGATGCGTTGGTTTGGGGCAGTCGTATAGCCTTGTTGGCCAAATTCAAGGGCTTGTGCGGGTGGGCTCAAATTAACCTGGAGAATGACGGGTAGAACTTGACATGTGACTTATGATTTGTTGGCCAAAGTCAAGGTCATAAGAGCATGGAGCAAAAATCACATCGGGAGTTTCTAAAGAAACTGAAACTTGCCAGATATGCGTATACCTTCTGGAGTGTGATAACGTGAGCGGATTCCGTCACATTATCAGGCGATGATAGTTGGATCCCGATTCCCACTGATGAGTTGGTTTACTCCTCGGGTGATCCCGACTAATTCTTCTTTCAGGTTTGGAGGAGAATTTGACGGTACAGTGGGAGGTTTCCAGATTAGATAAATTGGTAACCATTCTGATCTAGGTTAGAGTGTACGCTGAGTGTTTCTTTTCTCTCTCTCTTTGGCAGCGACCATTGACCCGACCTTAGACTATGACTCAAAGACCAAAATTAACCGAACCTTCTTAAACACTGGCTTTTGGATTGTCAGAGTTGCAAACCTCATTGCCACTCCTACTTTTACCATTTTCTCCAGGACACCCCGTATTACTAAGAATGTCCACTTCCATTGGACAAAACCATCGTATGGTTATATACGAACTCGAAGGAATTTATTCGAGGATGGTTTCCGGTTCTGGAGAAAACGAATAGGACTATTCAGTTGTCTTTTCCTTTTACCTTCTCTCAGGTTGCGAGTACTCCTTGGTTTAGGAGATAGTACACCTATTACGCAAATTAGATAGTTTTCTTCCAAATCTTAGGCTGGTGCCGAACGGTGGGGAATGAAGAAAACCAATTAGCCTAACGATGGTGTACAGAAGGTATTATGTAAAGACAAAGAAAGGGATCAGAAGGAGGGCAAAGTAAATTGCGACTGCTATTCACGACCAAACCAAGTATTTCATTACCACTCCCACTTCACCTTTGTATTTCTCCAGGACACTCCGTATCACTACGAAGATCTACAGTTTATTGGATACTCCATCGTATGGTTATATACGAACTCGAAAGGAACTTGTTCCAGTTCGGGGATGGATTCTGGTTCAGGAGAAATAGGAATAAGGTTTATTCAGTTGTCTTTTATCTTCACCTTCTCTCGCATTGCGAGTGCTCCTAGGATTAGGACAGTACACCCATTATGCTTATTGGATAGTCTTCTTCCAAACCATAGGCTGGTGCCGAACGGTAGGGAAGGAAGAAAACCATTTGGCCTAAAGGGGTGTACAGAAGGTAATGACTAAAGACATATGAAGGGATTTGGAGAGATGGCAAAGAATTATACGGTTACAGTTGTGAATCTGGATAATGGAAGAGGCATTACTAGGAATACCAGGATGCCCCATCGAAACATTTCAATGTTTCAGTTTCACTGTGTACTGTTAAAAGAAAACTGATTTCCAAATTAGACACTTGCTCCAGGGTATGTATTTACCATGTATGATTCTCACATCTGTATGGTTTTACAGATGATGAGTGGGAGTAAGCTATTAGGAATTAGGTGATCATCCTCATTATATCGGAATTCGTTGTAATTGGTGATATTTGAGGAAGTCACCTGGGTTGTTTGCCAGATGGCAAATATTTGGTTTTGAATATCCGTTGCTATGCACCAATTTCAAATTGATATATCTGTACGTCTATATTTCATAGAGTGAGATATACCTTTTTGAAATTATGTCTATGACATTTACTTATATCAGTGGATGGTTAGGTAAGGAACATTAAACAGCGGTGTAATTCTTCATAACCATAGTATAGTTTTCAACCTACGACACACAGGGAATGAGTTATTAGACTCAAGGAACTTATACAAAGTATTGTATGTTGTCCAGCGTCCATGAGGACAGAGGGCTTGGTTCTCATACTATATTCGGTTTACTTATGACTTCTCTAGTTTTTAGACAGGTGTTTCGTAGAAACACAGGGTCCGAATTTTGAGAAGTTATAGGTATATGAATGAAGTAGAGAACCAGGTATTGCAAGTATCGGGATTCTTCAAGGTGATCGAAGATGTAGATACTTGTGTATGGTATTCAGTTGATAGTGATGGATATTAAGAGAACTTGCTTCTCTTTCAGGTTACTCATAATTGGAAGCATTCCTAAGTTGAGTAACGCTGATCGGCCTCCTTCCATTTAGTTGACATACACTGGAGACAGCTGCATGATTTGAATCTGGTTCAATTAAATCATTGCCTCTGGTCCTATATTGGATATAGAACAGTTCGTATCTTAACGATGTTAAGGTACGCGATGTTGTCCGGCTTATGCTTAAAACCAGACTCTGGATAACTCAAGGCATGTTTCTGTAATGGCTATTTGTGGGTTGACCCAGGCTATGACGAGGGTTGACTTTTTACCATCTGGAAGATCAATAGTGATATTGTTCTAGACTCGCCACAGTTTTAATAAAAATGGATTTTTTCAGAAAACAGTAGTGGGAGTATGGTAGAACTGGAAGTGATTCCAGAACCACAAACGATTACTGAAGATTTGATAGGAACCTAAAGATTCAATCTGGTTTGACATTCCATTGTCTACTCCGCAGATAAGGTGGGTAACTTCAGGCACCCGAGAGGTACTCCGGTAGCCTCAAGGATGGTGACAGGGAAGTTCTTGTTTACCTAGACTTGCCATTGCTGTTGTTCCAGACTGTGAGACCCGGCAGGAGGATGAGTATAGCGTCGTTCTAAACTAGCTTTAGAAGTGTACGTCTATATAACCCTGTCAGAGGGTTGTCGTGGTCAGTAGGAGCAGCGGAAGCATTGGTGGACAAGTGGCTTATGTCTATTTATAGACTAAAGCAGATGTAGCGGAGATAGATCATCTATTTCTGACATGACAGTCATAGGTTTGACTTCATCAGAATAGGGGATGGATCTGTTAAGAAGGTAGTAGGGTGTGATGTCCTGGTATTTGGATGACATACACAGAGTAGGAAGTGATATTGCTATACTACGATCGGTTATACTTTGGTCGTCACACAGTGGTTTCTCCACATGGGACTTGGACATTATATCAGACATACTGGTTACTAGATCTATGGTTTTAGATCTAGATTTGGGTGGTTTCCCAATTAAGGGTACTTAGACAGCATTCTAAGAGTATTTAGAATGGACGACTCCTGGCACGGTAGTGTACCTGCAGATGATGGAGTCACCCTCTCTAAAGGTGTCTTAC
This sequence comes from Agapanthus africanus, assembly GCA_030015575.1. Lineage (NCBI taxonomy): Eukaryota > Viridiplantae > Streptophyta > Magnoliopsida > Asparagales > Amaryllidaceae > Agapanthus > Agapanthus africanus. Next base: position 322,632,552 of record JASDDO010000018.1, on the reverse strand, counting down.
AGACTATAGGGGAGAGGGATGTGCATGATTGGCAGATCACTTGCTTAGGCAATTGAGTCAATCATGAGATGTCAAGTACCACACCAGATGTTGTTTTTGCACTAGATGCAATAAGTTGACATTGATCCAAACCTGGAGAAACAGTCAGAAGCTGTTTTAGAACATAAGTGGATGTTCTAGAGATATGATAACGACAGCCTCATTCGGGAGACAGTTATCATTCCAGGCTTCCAAGGTGACTTGGACGACAGGGAGGTTGTCAGAGTTATAGTTTTCCTTCTGACGAGGGGCAGTATTTTGGACAGGTGGTCCAAGGAAATACTGAGGGAGGCATGGCGCAGGATACTGATTAAGTTCAGTTAACGATACAGTCTAAGAAGTTTGGATTTGGAGTTCATTTATGAGCTAGGTCCCATCAAACATCCACACATTCTAAGACAAGTATTGCTCATTTCGGGAAATGGCATTCTCCGTGAACTTGAGATATAGAGAGACATAGAAAGAAATATCAATGCGGATCCACTCACTGAGGCTATTCCTCAAACGCAATAGTTTCGCAAACGGGATTTGTCAGACTGACTAGTACAGGAGTTGGGTGTTCGGTATCACACGGGCTGTGAGTATGCGACATTGCAATAATTAGCCTTGAGTGCAAGTGGGAGATTGTTGGAGATAGTGCCCTCAGAGTCAATTATTGAATCACAGGCACGTGATTGCAATGATTGAGGGACGACCTATTCCGGTAGGACAGTCTTACACAAGATGATAGCATGCTATCTGGTTTATCTTTATCATCGTGTACTGCTTTAGGTGACCTTACAGGTCACTATTACACGTTGGTAGAACCCCTGGGATTCTTTCTTGACTGCCAGCAGTATGAGGGCGACCATATACGTGGGAGCTGGTAGTCTATAAGCACATCCTTAAAAGGTCCCTAGTCGTGGGAGTTTCAAGACAGGGCATCGATACTCCAGAGTAGACTAGTGTATACAGTCGAGACCCCGACGAGGGGCGGTGGCCGGTCTCACAAGCCACTGGTGTCAGTTGGTTCACCTAAGATGTATACAGGTGCTCATTGGGTTATGAGTACACCGGACAGGACTCGCCGGGAACATGCTGGTTGGTCTTATACCTGACGTCAGATAGCAGTTCCCTGGTGACATGTGTGCAGGTTAGTTCATCGACCTGAGGATCGTCATTTGTCTCGTGTGAGTTCCCACTGTACTTTGATTACTACCCTACCACACTCAAAAGAGACGTGGAAACAGGTTTTAGTTGGGTACAGTCCCGAGCCACATGGAGGCAGTGAGCGGATCTTCAGGGGTTCGTCTCTCCCGGTATTGGAGGTGAGGTCGCGCTGTGTCTAGGAGATCCCTTACAGGAAGTCCTTGGCCAAGGCAGGAGATTTACTGGTAGGTATTCCAGTAGTATCCCAGGGTGTTCTGGGCTACACTCCGACATGACTAGTACCGCTTTTAGGGGTCTGACTTTTACCAACCCCATAGGCCCGCCATGCGATGCTCATAGATGAATGGATCGGACTGTACGGATATTGTCACTAACAGGCTCAGTAGGGTGTCAGGATGAGTTCGCTCATCGACGTCCCTTTTGGTCAATACCTGGTAGCCCGTTACGTATAGGCTAATACCTCTGACGTGTTAGTGGTTAAATCCATAACCAAGGTGTTGACGAGTCTTCAGTGTCCCCCACATACCAGTTTCTCAAGTTTCGGGCGAAACGCTGTAGAGGTCGTATGGAGATATGGCAGGGTTCGATCAGATACGTGCGGTATTGCACGGATCATGATCGGACGGAAAATACTAGCGGGCTTTGGTTTAAGCCGGATCCTAGTATAGTACAGTGTAGATTTTGTCTCATTGCATTTGTATTTCGGTCGGAATACAAATGCGGGTATGTATATACAGTAGCGGGGTTTTCCTGTAATTTATTACGGGATCAGTTTTCCGAAGTTGCCAGTTTGCTTTCCGTTTCGGCCATTTTCCTTTGTATCTTTCATTGGCTGAAGATTGGTGGAGGAGGGCTTATTTGCATTTATGCAAATAAGCATTTGTGGAGGGTGGTCTTTGCATTTTGTTGTGTCATGATCACTTGACTTTTTGCTTCATGATGGTTTGACCTTTGTTGGATATGATTAAGTTTTGGAGTGAGGTTCTTGTTTTGTGATCATTGTTTTATCATCATAACGCTTTCTCTCTCTTGGATGATAGCTTCCTCCCCCCTTGACTTTTCTCTCACTCCCAATTCTCATTCATTCAAGCATATGGCCTGCCAGTAAAGAGGAGAGGGCTGTCCCAATTTGTATGGTGGGGTTTTTATCTCCTTTGCTTGCTAAAAATTCATTGAGCCACCACCAAAGTTCATATCTCATTTCCTCCACAAAAGGGCAACTTCCATAAACCCCATGAGACACATAGCAATCTACAGTTAACCTACAGCAATCCTTGGGCACGTCGGCTCGCCAACTTCGTGCCCAAGTTGCCTCGGTCCAGAGGTGGGACCCCGTAAAAGAAGCCGGCGATGTGGTGCCCTTCCGGCGAGGAGATGAAGACCGGAGATTCCGCGGGGAGATCGGGACGACGACGAGAAGACCGAAGGACACGGATCGCTCGGTATATCTCTCTACCCCTTCTTTAGTTTGCTAGGACTAGATTAATGGCCCGATCTGCGAATTTTGTGCGCGGTGGTGCCGGTTATAAAGTTTAAAGTAAATCATCGTTTCCGCATTTTGGCCTCGGAAAGACGGCCGGGGCGTCGCCGTGCACTTACACCACCGACAAGATGCACCGACAAGTGCTCAGCACGGCCGCGGAACTGTGGCCATAAGCCATGTTTGACCGCGGATCCGCGGCCTTGTGGTAGGGACTTGGGCTGAATTCTTCTGTGCAGCTTCAAGTTGCTTTTTACATCTATTTTCTTTACTTGGTTCCTCAGAATCTTTTCCACTTTCTTCCAGATATCCAATAGTGCAGAATTTGTGGACTTTTACCATTTGCTTCGTGTTGAAGTCTTGAATCTTGTGCTGCCCTTGTACTTTATGTATTGAACTCTTTGCTGATCTTCATTTGTTCCTCGAACTGGTAGGTGGCATCTTGCAGATTCATCTATTTGTTGGTCATAGTCTCACATTTGTAGCGTCTTTTCACCATTTTCACTATATTATTCCAAGAACCTGTAACCTGCAACTATTTAGCAGACATGGATCAAAAGCACCTATTTATTTGCAATATGATTAAGAATGGGGAATATAATAAAGCAAAATTCTAATATAAACAAATACCCCCAAACTTATCTTTTGCCCGTCCCGACCAAAACTAGTTTTATTCCCGAAAAAACCTAACCTCACTTTCGCAGGGAAACGTGATTGCACTGAGCTCGTGAAACAAGCCGTTAAACCTCTAGGTGTCCCTAGTAGGAGGAGTGTTGTCTCCTGAGGGTTTTCAGCGGATACTACCCACAAAATCCGATCAATTTGGCCTATTGATTTTCATTTTTCAATTCGGTGTTCTAGCAAGAAATTCTATTATCTTCAACTTAGAAGTCATCAACCCGTATTTTTCACACTCACTTATCATTTAACTTAAGATTGTATATGTTCTGTAAATTTATTTAGCTTTCAGCATCTTTTGAGTTTCCCTTCTAAGGTTCCATCTCAACTTAGGAATTTTTATCATCTCTACTAAATATATAAGTCCTATTTTTCATTGCTATCTCTCATCCAAACCCCAATCATATACCCCTACGTGTGTGTATGTATCACCCCTATACTTGGAAATTCAATTCAAGCTATTATACTCTTGTCCATCGTCCAATGTACCTTTAGTTGGTGAATTTTTAGATGAAATTGCTCATATATCCTTCATACGACCGTTAATACTTCTTGAGGTACTAACGACCGATTGCAAAATATGTTTGCGCATTAAGGCGTAATTTCTCGTCTTGTAATACCTAAGGCTTTAGCAGTGACTCCCAAACCAGTTGGTCTAAGGTACTAGGTGATAAAGCACCCTCGCTATATATTTTTTTATTTTACGCAGCCTTAAGTAATTACAAAACCAATGTTCATTTTTTTTTATATATCTCTTTATTCACACTTATAATTTTATTTTCCTTCATACTAAGGATTTTAGACACGAGCATTTCAAGGTATCCTCTACTATTCTAAGTTTCAAGGTACGTGTATGTGCGATTTGTAAGGTATATATTTTCATAATTTAGACTTAAGTTTCGTAATTATTTTTCAGACTTATATTTCAAATAAAAATTTCAATACTCTTCCCTTATTTTGACTTAGCCCAAGAACTGAACTCAAAATTTGCCTATTTCTAAATAATCTACAAGGACATATATTTTCTATAGTTAAACTTTTAAGAATGGTTATTTTTAGGTTTTTTAATTTACTAAGTTTAGGATCTAGTTATTCCCTACTATTCAACCGTCATGTCAAATATGGCTAAATTGAACTTTTCAAATTTTATAATTTTTAAAAAAAATAAATTTTTATGGGTTTTAAAATAAGTATGCAAATGCAACAATATACATATGAATGCGAAGGAAGAAAGCTTACCGAGCACACCGCCAAACTTAAACTTGACAGTATCCTCACTGTCAGGCTACACCAAGAGGGTCAAAATTGTCGACACTCCCCTGTTTATTTTTTTTATATTTTTATTTTATTAAAACTGGAAATTTACAAAAATACTCCAAATTTTTTTTATATATATTTACAAGTAGTAAACGTACCCCCAATCATACAGTTGGCTAAAAATCATTTTCTTTCTAGAGCCAACATAATCTGCCCCAAACTTGAATTAAACAAAGTTACAAGTCAATGCCAAGCTTTACAAAGGCCAAAAGTCAATACCAACCATTCAAAGAATTTATCAGTGAAACACAACGGTTGGTGGAAGAGTATGTTGTCTAGAATCACGAAGAAGTGGGGAAGAGATAAGTGGTATAATAGAAATGGATTGCATCTCAATTTGAAGAGACGACAAAGTGATTGTGACGATGGATTACTCGCATATTTGTGATTGTCAAGAAGAAGGGGTGGAGGTTCAATTTCTTTTTGGAGTTGATTCATCTCAACACCCGTGTTTACTAAAAATGCGAGTTCATCAGCGAAAATTTCCTCAAAGCTTTCATCGATACCCCGAAGAATAATGTCATCCGAAAGGGTTGGGCGATCTCTAGACTCCATGAAAGATTCATAAACAGTGGTAGATGTTGACCCGGACAACTTAATGGAAGATTCCGTATGTGTATAATACCTAGTTGGGTCAAACAATGTATGAAAAGAGTCTAGATCAGTATCCTGAAGCTGATCAAATTCGCTGTTGTTGACACCCATTAATAACTCCACAATCTTCTCCATTTGTGGAGTAGGTTTATTGGATCTCAACCTGTTTGGAAATGGAACATTTTGAAAATTCGTTGAGTCCAATGTTTGCGGAGTTGGAATGGATCCCAGTGTTGGTGTTTTCGTAGAGTGAGATGTGGGTCCGTTCGAATTAGTAAAAGAAGTAGAGCTTTGTGAAGAATGAAGAACAGGCTCGGAATAAGATGAAGAAGATGATGAAAAAGAAGAAGAAGAAGAAGAAGATGAAGAAGATGAAGATGAAGCGGCCGGGGTGTCATCACTAATACCCACATTACTGTGCAACAATCTTCCAGATCTCAACGTAGTCATAGCATTCACATTATGATTTTGTTGTTCATAAGCAACATGTGCGTTGTGTGTATGACCGGGATTTGGCAATGGTTGAGATGGAAGCTTTCCCTTTTCTCGCTCGCTTAACGCGGCATTCAGTTGTGCAATTTGGGCTTCAATTGTTTTGATGCTCTGATCGTGTGAAGCAGTGTGTTGCACCAAAGACTGGATGGAAGACTGGATGCTTGCTAAGGATTGTGTAGATTGTTTTAAAAACGCATCCAGACTTTGTTCTAGTGAGGAAACCTTATCGTTATTCGGCTGAACAAAATTATTTTGAGGATAAGAGTTGTTTGGTACAAAATTGTTCATTTGGTTTGGGTAAGGTTGGGGTTGGAAAGGTTGCTGATATTGAGTTTTTTGAGGAGCTTGTTGTTGTGGAGAAGGCCTTTGAAAGTTGTTATTGCCTTGGAATTGTTGTTGATTTTTATTCCAAGCAAAATTTGGGTGGCTCCTCTAACCAGGATTGTAAGTTGAAGAGTATGGATCATTTCTTTGTCTTTGCTGAAAGGAAGCATTGACTTGATCTTGTCCTTGAACAGGTGGGTTGTAAGGACACTGTTCAGTTAGATGGGATAGATCCGAACAACAAGCGCAAACAGTGCGTGGGGGTAAAGCAGGGGCAGAAGAAGGCGATGAGAATTTGCTCTCAATTGCTTCAAGTTTTTTCGTGAGTGCAGCCATTTCGGCCTTCATTGCAATCGACATATCAAGTTGATGTATGCCTGCCCTAAACTGACATGACGAAGTAGATGAAGTGGTCTTAGTGCTTTCCCGCTGAAGTGTTTGTTCAGCAAGATCATCGAGAAATTGCCAAGCTTCCTCGCTCGATTTTATAAGAAAGTGACCTTGACAAATGGTTTCCAACAACTACTTAGTTGCTGGGTTCAGTCCTTCGTATAAAGTTTGGCAAAGTTGCTAATTCTTGATACCGTGGTGAGGGCACTGAACAAGAAGGTCCTTAAATCTTTCAAAACACTTCTAAAAAGGTTCGGAAGGAAGCTGGGAAAATTGAATAATTTCATTGCGAATTCTCGCGGTCTTGTGGTGTGGGTAAAACTTTTTTAGAAAAGCCTTAACAAACTCTTCCCAATTTTTTATGCAGTGTGATGTTGTGCTATATAACCATTTTTCAGCTAGGTCACATAAAGTGAATGGAATGACACATGGCCTTATAGCATCATCAGAAAGTTGTGTGGTCTTCATCATTGCGCAAACATTCTGGAATTTGTTAATGAAGATGTAGGCATCTTTGGATTCCAGCCCGTGAAATTTGGGCAACATATTGATGAAGTGGGGTTTAATTTCAAAGTTATCCCCATTAGCCGGTGGAAGTGAAAGACAAGTGGATAGTGCGGTAAGGATGGGATAGAAAAGATCCTGGAGCGCGATTCGTTGGGGCGCTTCGACAGGAGGGTGTGGTGGGTTATTCGCACTCAGTGGAGGTGGAATCAATCCCGTAGGTAAGGGGTTGTTAGGATTGAATCCCGACATCTCCTTAGAAGATGATGAATTTGAAGATGAAGGTAAAGAAGTGGATGGAATTTCGACTTCGGAGTCGAACGCGTCGTCAGTAGGCACTAACGAGACACGAACTAAGCGGGCGCTACTGTCCCTAGTCCAACTGGACATACACTAAAGAGGTGTAGTGTAGTCAAAAGGTAAAAACAGAAGGTGGGGGTAAGAAAGCGTCAATGAAAGAAAGTGGGGTGCAAGTGGATTTCTAGCGACAAAATGGCAAGTTTTTGTAAATTTTTTTATTTTGTGGGTTTTTTTTTATAAGGAGTTTTGCAAAAAGATTTTTTATGAGGAGCTTAGACACACTTTCAAGCAATCACAATATGCACAATCAAGCCTAGAGCTAGGGTCTCTAAGTCAACTAGACTGCTCCTAACTTTTCCAAAGGGTAAGTTGTGGGATCCTCAAATCGCCTCTTCACCGCCAATTGTAGCCAGGTAAGCACAAGTAAAGAAAGGATGGATCCGATCACGAATCACCGTGAGACGAGCCTTTTAAAATTACCTTTCCCACTTGTCTAGCATGGGCACCACAAAGTCAGGTTTAGATAAACGACCGATGCCTAGAACCTTTCCTTTGTCCTAATTAGCACGACAGTCCTTATTAGCTGAGTCTAATATTTTTTAATTAACTCGAAGGTTGATGAAAAATGCTTTTTGTGATTTTTGGGGTCCTAGGAAGGGTAATGAAATCCCCACCCAATCTGGATTGGTGTTATAGCCCCTTAAAAGTCCGTTTTTAAAAAATGCAAAGCAGCAAACATACAAAAAATCCAAAACACTTGCCAAAAAAATATTTCTTTTATTTGCGGCGCAAAGAATCCTGCACAAAATCAAGTTGTTGGAGAAGGGGATTAATTTTGCGCAAAGTACCCTGCAGGAAAAATTTTCAGAGGAGATCAGAGAGTTACAGAGAAGACAAGAAATACTCACAGAGGGATTTGCTTTGCCGACGTCAGCAAAGCGTCGTGGATCCACGGTCAAATGTCTCTTCCCGCCACGGTTCCATGATGTACTTGTTGGTTCAGATACTAAAAAAATTGTTCTGTTCTGTTCTGATTTTCCTCTGTCTGTTCAGATCTTCTGTTTCTGGATTTGTTCACCGAGCTTGCTCCAGATCCGAATCTGTTCGTCTTTCCGTTCCTGCACAATTCACACGAAAACCCTTCAAAAAATAACAAGATGATAATTTTTTTTTTATTTTTATATTTTTCAATTTTTTAATTTTTTTAACTAACCCGAAATTACAAAAAGGAAAATAACTACCGTTATCCCCGGCAACGGTGCCATTTGATTGTATGGGTTTTTTGAAATCAAAGAATTAACCGCAATCAAGAACGGTGTTGCTTGATAGCTAGCCGATTGAGTACGGGTCGGTCCACCGGGAAAACGTGTATTTTCTAGTTGTTCTAACGAGTCAATTCCTATTTGCGGTAGGTTTTTATTTTCTATAAAAACTGAGATTGAAATTGATTTGGATTAAAACCTTGCTAGGGTTAGGATTAGGTTAGTTTAGAAAGTCAATTATTCTCACCGCTTTCTTTGCCCTAATTAAGAACTTTAGGTGTTAAGATAATAGTTAACAAAGGGGATTAGCACGACCGGGAAGAAACTAGGTTTCTTCCATTTGGTCCTTGTTCTTCCTTTCTTAACTCTTATCCCTAATCTATATGGAAATCAACCACAACCGGTCTTAACTAGGGAATCACCGCTATCTCGTGGGATAGGGTGCCATAGTGAGCGGGGTGTGATTGTTTTGCATAGAGCCCTTATTTTAAAATGTTGAATGGGCAAGAAAAGAGTGAGAGATTTTCATCTCTCAAACCTTCCCAAACCTAACCCTAACAAGTGAGGAACAACTCACTCATTAGGGAATTAACAAAGGAATTCAATTTTTTTTATGATTTTCTTTTAACCTAATTAACGTGCGGAAAATAACTACGGCAGATAAAAATTGCAGAGAAATAAAACTTGCAGATAAGAAATTCAAGATAAGAAAACTTACTTTATTGATGCAATCTTTGACAATTACAAGGAATGAAAATTTAAACTAGAGAAATAAAAAGATGCATGCTCTAAAAAGAGCTGTAGGCTTCCTATTTATAGATAATAGAAACCCTAGGGTTTACATCTGATCGACATCTAGAATTACAAAACTACCCTGAGAAGCCTAGTCAACGCACCAACACCCACCGACAAGATGCACCGACACGTGCTCAGCACGGCCGCGGAACCGTGGCCATAAGCCATGTTTGGCCGCGGATCCGTGGCCATGTGGTGGGGACTTGGGATGAATTCTTCTGTGCAGCTTCAAGTTGCTTTTTACATTTGTTTTCTTTACTTGGTTCCTCAGAATCTTTTCCACTTTCTTCCAGATTTCCAACAGTATAGAATTTGTGGACTTTTACCGTTTGCTTCGCGTTGAAGACTTGAATCTTGTGCTGCCCTTGTACTTTGTGTATTGAATTGTTTGCGGATCTTCATTTGTTCCTTGAACTGGTAGGCGGCATCTTGCAGATTCATCTATTTGTTGGTCATAGTCTCACATTTGTAGCGTTTTTTCACTATTTTCACTGTATTGTTCCGAGAACCTGTAACATGCAACTATTTAGCAGACATGGATCAAAAGCACCTATTTATTTGCAGTATGATTAAGAATGGGGAATATAATAATGCAAAATTCTGATATGAACACTATTATACAGATAATTTTTTTATAAGTTAAGAATACAGATATCATCGTACTAAACACTTAAAGATTTCGTATTGATCTTTGCATCCATGTGCATACATATTAGTGGCATCGCATCATAATTAGACATGCAGGTTGTGACGCATTTGCGTGCATTCTTACGATAGCCTTATTAGATGTTACTTACTACTCACGAACTGGCAACTCACCCCCGTTGTGCCACAGTGTCTTGCAGGTCACACCCGTCAGCCTTGTAGCGGCGAGCGTACTTTTCCTTCGTATCTTTTGCTCGGACTCGCAACATTGCTCGTAGGTGGGTTGCGAGGACACTTTTGTCTCTTTTTGTACAATCATTGTATCTAGTATTCTCCTATAGGGTTCCTAGGAACACTAACAGGGTTCTACAAGGCATCTACCATGCCAAAAAACAAATTTTTATGTGCCGAACAACCCTAGGCAAGATCGTATACTAGAGATTATGCGAAACTAATAACAAGTAAACAACTTTACTTCTAAGGGTTAGGGATTACAACTTTTGTAGATCCGGTCCTTCACTTATAAAGCTCCGTATTGACGTCCCTTCACTGCGATCATCGAGATCCCGGACTCTTGTGACGGTTTCCTCGAAGAAATGAACGGGCTAGCTCGTTGACTTCGAGGCCGAAGATGATCTACGTCGAGGAGACTCAAACTCAAGCTCCATCTTTACTAGGTCATGAATTTTGTGAAGAGAACACCCTAAACTAAATGGCAAGTAGTAGAGGATGATGAAATAGGAAGTGGGTTCACTTTGGATTTGGATTTCTCACTCTATTTCTTCACTTGAAAATTTCTAGCAAGCTTTTCTTCTTCTTGAAAAAGAAGAAGATGAAAGAAAATGAATAATGAATTATCTAAAAAGAATAATCAAGTGAAGTCTATCATAATGCAACCATGGGTGAGTTAACCTTTGTAGAGACTAAACCCTAGTTTGAGTTAATGGTTTGGTTAATAAAAATCTTATGCAAAACAAAATGAGTGGACTTTGTCAAAGATGCTTAAAAGTTTCATGAAGCTTCAAGCCAAAACAAAGAAAGCCACCATTTTGTTTTACCAAAATAAATAAAAACCTAAACCATTATCTTAAATATGGTGTAAGTCATACACACACCCAAGTTTGCATGTATCATCAATCATGATACAAACTAGTGCACAAACATATATCACATATACAACTTGTGCACATAAAGTGAGAAAGTCAATCTTAAGTGAACAAATAATAGTTAATGTAAAGTAATATATCAAATATATAATTATACATTAAATCATTAAATCAACAATTGATTTAATGATCCGGTCATATCGCATATAACCGACTAATATCTAGTGTATCAATATATCGAATCAACACTTGATTCGGTAACCCGGCTATATCTCATATAACCGACCGATGATACAAATCGCGAGAATAGAATACTGTATCACATACTGTTGTTATTCTCGGTCCCGCACATATCTCATATGCGCTCCTATTTCGTTTCGCTTGAGCCAGGAAACCTCTGTGTAGGACTCTAAAGACTAGTCAATACGTCGGCAGTAGGTGGTGATCATATCAATCACCCACAAGCCGCAAGCGGTCTGCTAAACGTAACGGCCACCCGGGTATTGAGCGATCAGAAGATCAACGAGCAAGCCTGCTCACACTCCTGCGAATCTAATCAGTAACACTTACCGCACAGTCCGGTCTGTTCGTCTGATATGTCGCATATCTCGCCTAGGGGTGGTAAACGTCAGACCCCAATAGCTTGATAAGTCATGCAGATGTAAGGTCCAAAAAAAGCGTGAAACTACTGATAACCCTTACCAGTAAATCACTGCAACCCTGGCCAGGGATTTCCAGTTATGTCCAGTCGAGCACAGCGCAACATCAACCCCCAATACCGAGGAATCCCCTCCTATCGCTCATTGCCTCCATGTGAATCGGGACTGTACCAAAAAATCACCTGTTTGCACGACTCAATAGAGCCGTGGTATGGTAGAAATCAAAGTACAGTGGGAGACACACAAGACTCTATGACGATCTCGGGTCAACAGACTAAGCTGTACAAGTTTCACCAGAGAACTGCCATCTGACGTGAGGTATAATACCATCTGGGAGTTCTCGGCGAGTCCGTTCAGTGTACCCAGTCTCCACTGAGCACCCGCATACCATCTCTGATGTCAAACACCAATGGATATGGGATTATCCATCGCCCATCACATGGGTCGAGAAGATATACGCTAGTCTACTCTAGAATATCGATGCCCCGTCTCGATATTCCCACGACTAGAAACATTGAAGGATGTACTCATAGACTACCCAGGCCCTACTAGTATGATCTACATCATAGTCCTGCAAGTCGAGTACACATCCTAAGGGCTTTATCAACATGTAACAGAGAGACAGTAAGTTTACATGTTAAGATAAAGAGCAACCAGATAGCGTACTATTATGTCGAGCAAGAAAGTCCTACCTATATATGTCCCAGCATCCACTACAATATACATCTCATGTACAGTAATGGCCTCTAGGGCACATATATAACTAACAATCTCCCACTTGCACTAGGGCCATCTGTAGCAGTGGTTGCAGTATCTCATACTTAACCATCCCAAAAAAAAGTCTCTCTCTGGGAAAAGGCCTTTGTGAGTGGATCCGCTGTGTTGTCTTCTGAGTCTACTCTCCTAACCTCGATCATCCTGGAGATGAACTATCTCCATGATCAGGTGATACTGCCTTGGAATATATCTGGGTCACTGATGGGACTGTGGTTCCTGGGTCAAAACCACACTTCCATTGTCTCACAATGGTAAGAACCTAGTTCATCTCATGAACTAATATACACCCAAACTTCCTCTTTGGTAGTATCTTTGATAGCGATGTCACCAGCCTTTATCGTCTAGTTTGCCACGGTATCTAGCTTGGAACTCTTCCAACATACCGTCCCTCCACTGAGGGTAAAGACAATGCATGTGACTGACATTCAGTCAACCTTTCCATCCTGGAAGCTGTCCAGTTATTCTCCCCAGGATCGATTGATACCAACTCACCACACCTAGTGAGAATCCTAACATCCATTTAGATCTATCTCTTAGATCCAAATCCCAAGATTTAGGAGGTATCACTTTGATCCTATATGGAGAATCTTTATGATAAGCGGAGATTGACCGAGTGTAGTATAGGAAACTCCTTCCCTATCAAGAGTATGTCATCCACGTACTCTACGAAGATCACCACCATTTTCCCTACTACCTTTTTGTATATACAAGGTTCATCTACCATTTCGATGAAGTCAAACTCTTTGACTGCCACATCAAAACAGACGTTCCAACTCTGCGATGCCTGCTTTATCATATGAAGCATCTTGCACACGTTTCCGCTGCTCCCACTATTTACGAAGCCCTCTGGCTGTGTACTTATAGACGTTCTCTTCTAAAACATCATTTAGAAAAGCAGTCATGACACCCAACCACCAGATATCGTAGTCATGGTATGTAGCAGTGGCAAGTAGGATCTGATGGACTTAAGCATAGCTTTGAAAGTCTCAACTTTTCCATCTACACCAAGTAATCTTCTCAAGATATACTTGCTCCTGATGGGGATTTAACCCTTCAGATTTAGCAACCAAAGTCTATACTTTGTTGGTATACATGGATTCCATCTCAGATCGCTAAGCATCCAGCCATTCTTACAGAGTCCCTACTCTCGATGGCCTACTCGAAACTAGTTGGGTCATCATCTCATAATGCATTCCTTGCTCCCACTGTCACCGAGAAACAGAAGTATCTCTCAGGCGGATGAAGAACCCTACCAGATCGGCGGAGAGACTGAGGTTCGTCGGGGACTATAAAATCCTTTGGTTCTGTCAAATCATCAGCTATAGTTTGTATAGCTGGAAATCCTTCCAGTTCTACAGAACTGACCTTGCCTTGATCTTTTTCGGATTTTGCTTTTGACATAGGCCGGACTACCCCAAATCTTAACTTGCTTAAGAGATGGGCTCTTCCCATACCATATCTCATATGGAGTGGTAGGCACTGATTTGATTCGAACCCTATTCAATAGGTATGCAGCTTCTCAAGTGCATAACTCCCAAAAGGAAATAGGAAACTCGGTAGTACTCATCATAGAGCGCACCATATCTAATAGGGTGTGATTGCTCCACCCCGATACACCGTTGTGCTATGGTGTATACGGAGGAGTAATGCTGAGAGAGAATCTCATTCTCCTTTAGAATAGTCCAGGATCGCCATGCCTAAGCATTCTCCTCCCTGATCTCATCAAAGGACATAATACTTATACCTGTATTGGTTCCCTACTTCTTTCTTATATTCTTTGAATTTCTCAAAAGCTTCAGACATGTGTTTCAACAGGAACATGTGTCCGAATCTTGAGAGATTATCAGTGAATGTAAGAAAGTACAAAGAACCAGTCCTGGCATATGTAGACTGGGAACCTGCATACATCTCTATGTATCAGTCCCAAAGGTTCACTGACCCTTTCTCTGTTTCCAGTAAACGGAGCTATGGTCATCTTATCTTTGTGACATGACTGGAAAGTTTCATAAGATGTAAATTCAAACTGATGTAAATATGTATCTAAATGTAACTTCAGCTAGTCGGGTCGCATTGATATGACCTAGTCTACAATGCCTCAAGAAAGATTCATCCATTTCTGAATTCTTCTTCTTGTGTGTGTTCTGTATACTAAGAACTGTAGTTTGATTTAGAACGTCAATGCTTTTAGATAACGTGCCTGAACCGATCAACTCTTGATATGGGAAATGTTCAAAACATTATCCAACAATACAAAATTATATCCTTCTTTAATAAATAAAGAGACTGATATGATTTTGTATATCAGGTTTGGTATCTAATAACATTCGTTCAGAATCAATGTATTCTGGTAATATAGGGTGATAGTGACCAACAGACTTGGCTGCAACACTTGCACCGTTTCTATCTCATGAAACATATCACCCGTTCTCAGTTCTCTACCTATCTGTAGCCCATGTAACAGATTACATATGCAGGATCCCGATCCGGTATCACATACCCAGGACGTAAAGGATACTGAGAAACAGTTCTGTGTAATGAACACGCCCGAAGAAGATGCATCAGCATGCACTTTTTCGTTTGGGCGGCACGGAAATTCTGGTAATCCCCAATTTCCTGCTCTGTCTTATAACAATTATAAGTTGGAGCGGGACCAACGTTCCCCAGCTTTGTATAATAAGTGGGTTCGGTCAATACATCCATATTATTATCTTGATTAAGGCGTGACATGACAGCTACCTGGAGAGGGAGAGAAGAAAACACTCTGCGTGCGCTCTTGCAAGATTAGATTGGTTATATATTTTATCTAATCAGGATGGCTCCCACTGTTTTTATCAAATCTTCCTTCAAACCTTAAAAGGAAAGACTAGCCGGGATTAATTACACTCTACAAGTTCGCCAATCTTTCAGCCAGGCCAGTGCCGATACTTTGAGAGAGGTTCCCCGTGCTTTCGCACGGACCTAATTAAAATAAACCTCATTTTCCCAGGGGCGTAACCCCGTTGACACCTTTCTAGACACCTACTTGATCGGCTAATTGTAAAGTGCAAAACTCTCCCAGGAGTAACAATTACTCGCAGTGGGTATCAGGATCCAACTATCATATAGAAGGTATGCAATCTCATTGCAAATTACAACACTTGAAACTCCCGATAAAGGTTTTTACCCCTAGCACTTATGACCTTAACTATGGTCAACAAATCATAAGCACTAGTCAAGTTCTACCCGTCATTTCGTGATTAATTAGACCCACCCACATGAACCTTAACTAAGCTCAACAAAGTCACGCGACTGTCCTAACTAATCGCATCATATGCGGTGTAGGAAGACATCGCTTAGCTACCGTACACTGTGCCTTAACTAAGGTCAACAAACACAGCATGAATACTAAGTACTCTACTTCCTAAAATGACGGAGGGTTGCAGATGGTTTTTAAGAAAAACCTTAATGCTTTGAACTTGATCTCGTTGTAGAATCAAATGGTTTTAAAATGGAGTGCTTTTGAGGCTTTTGCTAGTTTCGCTAAAGAGGTCACTCCCGGTGAAGGGATCTCGGCTCTTTCCTCGTCGAATGAGGTGCAGGATATTCACATTACCACTATGCAAAGCAAGAACTATAAAAGCAATCAAAAGACAAACCGAAGATTGTAGCATCTGCTAATTATTGCTAAAGAGGTCACTCCCGGTGAAGGGATCTCGGCTCGTTCCTCATCGAATGAGGTGCAGGATATTCTACAAGGAATACCGCTATGCAAAGCAACAAGTAGAGCTACCTTATTTTTGAAATTCGATTCCACAACATCATTTAGGTTTATTTTTCTTTCATTAACCTCATTAATGAATGTCCCATCATTTAAATCCACCTAAACATCACAGATAAATACAACGTATACTTATGCCATCTGCATTCGCCTCGATGTCCCGTCTGCACCATTAGGTTAGATAACTAACGGCAGAGCGGGGCAGGGCTAGCGCGGGTGTAAAACATAAGCAACGTCTATATAATATATCATATATACTATATACAGTATCTATCTACACATATCACATGATCACATCACAGATAACGCAGCAGAAAACAACATATGAAATATTGGATATACTAGGACGTCCGTATTTTATTTTGAGCCTATATAAAACACAGATTCCACGGTCGTGATTAATAGCCAATCCCACACCCCTAGACCCCTACGAGAGCGGCAAGCAACCCTACCAATTCTAGAGTTAGGAGACCCGGACTCGACTCCTTGAGATGGTCTCCCACTGGACCCTAGAACCCGGTTACTTGTGCTCCCCTCCTGGGTCTATCCTAATGCGGAAAAGTAAATAATATACATCAACGGCGACATCTTCCTCAACCTGGAAGTGCCCCAAATAAAAGAATATTACATACAAGTTTTTACATGAATGAAAATGAAAAACTCTCATCTCACATAAAAAAAACCCGGCTATTCAAACACGACGATCCAATATAACATATCCAGCAACACATAATATCACATATCATCAACGTAAGCAAGTATGCGTATCCCGATTGTCGTTGATGTATAGCAACGAAGACGGTGATACACTACATACTACGCTTACGGTCACAGAAAAGAAAGTGTAAAACTACAACAGTTGGAATCCGCAACCTTCTTCGACATCTCATGCCTAACCAAATGAATTCCTTAGACATCTCATGCCTAACAATTATAAACCCCGCATTTTAGTCTCATTATCGAAAAGTCTTTTCAATATCAAGTCGTGCAATTCAACAAGATTCCCGACATCCTGATCGAATGCTCGTCACAAACTTTAGTAGACGGCCACACCCCCGGATGCCGTCGATGAAGTGCACTAAGGCGGAACACCACTGCCGCGAGCACCCGAACGGATGCTTTTGGCGACGGGGTTCTCCTACAGTCACTTGGTCGGGGCTATGGGGCGTGGCTGTCTGTTAAGTTTACCCGGCGAGTATCCGCGTACGATACGTGATTGCGACGGACTTTTGATCGCATCAAAATCCTGTGGCAACCGATCATCTGAGACTAAACTGCTAGACTTATAAAATTCAAATGTTGTTGATTCCAATTATTGTATCACATTCCAGATAAATAGACAGTGTTAAACTTTCCGATCGAATAAACAAGCACCCAAGATTTCCCAAATAGTTCTCAACACTTGAAATTAGTTTAAAAACATCCATTACATGCCACAGTACCAGTGGTCCAGCCGTAGAAGGGTCAAGCCAACGCCTCACATGTGGCATGCCGTACTGCCCCAAACCCTAAGGTTCAAAAGGCAGTTCAAGACGGTCACATAATCGAGTTAAGGTTTGTTGTCTTCTAGCGGGTCCATCGCATTACTTGCAAGATTTAGAACGTTCTTAAACTACGGAAAAATCCAACACTTGGAACTTTTCCGGCAGGGGAAAAAGTGAGTTATTGATATCCGTTCGAACTTTTTAACACGTTCTAAAAATTACCCGGACAAACTAAAAAAAGTTAAATTATCCGATCGAATCAACGAGTCCCCAATACAACCCTAGAAAACTCAACACTTGAGTGGAATTAAAAAATTACCAGAAAAAAATGACAAGAAAGGACCTAAGAATAAATATATGAAGTTCCAGGGACTAATTCAAAATTTTGGCCAAGGAACCTCGGCCAAACCAAGGGTTTGGCGGCGGTTCCGCGGCCGAATGAGCGAATTAGAGGTCCGTACTTCACAGTAATTCTTAGTTTTTCCTGCTTGTTTTTTTCAGTATTTTTAATTCAGAAAAAATCACATTTTCAAAATATGTCCAGAGAAGGGTTTAATCGAGGTTATCGGGGTACGATCGGACTTTAAACTTCGCCTAGACATCGTCTAAAGCTCTAGCTTGGCTCTGATACCACTGTAGGGTTCCTACGCACACTAACAAGGTTCTACAAGGCATCTACCATGCCAAAAAACAAATTTTTATGTGCCGAACAACCCTAAGCAAGATCGTATACTAGAGATTATGTGAAACTAATAGCAAGTAAACAACTTTACTTCTAAAGGTTAGGGATTACAACCTTTGTAGATCCGGTCCTTCACTTCTAAAGCTCCGTGTTGACGTCCCTTCGCTGCGATCATCGAGATCCTGGACTCTTGTGACGGTTTCCTCGGAGAAATGAACGGGCTAGCTCGTTGACTTCGAGGCTGAAAATGATCTACGTCGAGGAGACTCAAACTCAAGCTCCATCTTCACTAGGTCATGAATTTTTTAAAGAGAACACCCTAAACTAAATGGCAAGTAGTAGAGGATGATGAAATAGGAAGTGGGTTCACTTTGGATTTGGATTTCTCACTCTATTTCTTCACTTGAAAATTTCTTGCAAGCTTTTCTTTTTCTTGAAGAAGAAGAAGATGAAAGAAAATGAATAATGAATTATCTAAAAATAATAATCAAGTGAAGTCTATCATAATGCAACCATGGGTGAGTTAACCTTTATAGAGACTAAACCCTAGTTTGAGTTAATGGTTTGGTTAATAAAAATCTTGTGCAAAACAAAATGAGTGGACTTTGTCAAAGATGCTAAAAAGCTTCATGAAGCTTCAAGCCAAAACAAAGAAAGCCACCATTTTGTTTTACCAAAATAAATAAAAACCTAAACCATTATCTTAAATATGGTGTAAGTCATACACACACCCAAGTTTGCATGTATCATCAATCATGATACAAACTAGTGCACAAACATATATCACATATACAACTTGTGCACATAAAGTGAGAAAGTCAATATTAAGTGAACAAATACTAGTTAATGTAAAGTAATATATCAAATATATAATTATACATTAAATCATTAAATCAACACTTGATTTAATGATCCGGTCATATCGCATATAACCGACTAATATCTAGTGTATCAATATATCGAATCAACACTTGATTCGGTAACCCGGCTATATCTCATATATCCGACTGATGATACAAATCGCGACAATAGAATACAGTATCACATACTGGTATTATTCTCAGTCCCGCACATATCTCATATGCGCTCCTATTTCATTTCGCTTGAGCCAGGAAACCTCTGTGTAGGACTCTTAAGACTCGTCAATACGCCGGCAGTAGGTAGTGATCATATCAATCACCCACAAGCCGCAAGCGGTCTGCTAAACGTAACGGCCACCCGGGTATTGAGCGATCAGAAGATCAATGAGCAAGCCTGCTCACACTCCTGCGAATCCAATCAGTAACACCAACCGCACAGTCCGGTCTGTTCGTCTGATATGTCGCATATCTCGTCTAGGGGTGGTAAACGTCAGACCCCAATAGCTTGATAAGTCATGCCGATGTAAGGTCCATAACAAGCATGAAACTACTGATAACCCTTACCAGTAAATCACTGCAACCCTGGCCAGGGATTTCCAGTTATGGCCAGTCGAGCATAGCGCAACATCAACCCCCAATACCGAGAGAGACGAATCCTCTCCTATCGCTCATTGCCTCGATGTGAATCGGGACTGTACCCAAAAACCACCTGTTTGCATGACTCAATAGAGCCGTGGTAGGGTGAAAATCAAAGCACAGTGGGAGACACACAAGACTCTATGACGATCTCGGGTCAACAGACTAAGTTGTACCAGTGTCACCAGAGAACTGCCATCTGACGTGAGGTATAATACCATCTGGAAGTTCTCGGCGAGTCCGTTCAGTGTACCCAGTCTCCACTGAGCACCCGCATACCATCTCTGATGTCAAACACCAATGGATATGGGATCATCCATCGCCCATCACATGGGTCAAGAAGATATACGCTAGTCTACTCTGGAATATCGATGCCCCGTCTCGATATTCCCACGACTAGGAACATTGAAGGATGTACTCATAGACTCCCCAGGCCCCACTAGTATGATCTACATCATTGTCCTGCAAGTCGAGTACACATCCTAAGGGCTTTATCAACATGTAACAGAGAGACAGTAAGTATACATGTTAAGATAAAGAGCAACCAGATAGCGTACTATCATGTCGAGCAAGAAAGTCCTACCTATATATGTCCCAGCATCCACTACAATATACATTTCATGTACTGTAATGGCCTCTAGGGCATACATATAACTAACATTCTCCATCTACCACTTCTTCTATTGTATATGCGACCTAATGATGAGACCGAAAGATTTGTTCATATGTTGTTTTTCTGGAATCGAGCTCACTTGAGCCAACGTTATGTTTTTCTTATTTTTGCATTCTTTATGCTTATTTGCTTGAGGTTATATATATATATATATATATATATATATATATATATATATATATATATATATTGCATGTGGTTGTGATCCGCCTTGGGCGAAGAGCTAGCTCCCGCTTGGGGATGCCATTATATCATTACCGGTTATATATATTCTTGTTTGTACCCGTTTGGAGCCAGTATTTACAAAGGAGACTCTGCCGAAATTTTTGGAAAATTTTGATATTTTAAAAAGGGGGTTAATATAACTTAATTGGTTTAAAATCGTTTTCATAAAAGGTTTTCCTTCACTCTTATTGATTTTGGTTTAGATTTTCTGGACTTTGGCTCACTCAGGTTATGTTATGCCTTGAGACGTTTCGTAATCTAATTGCCAGTCACGTTCCGTACCTTCGGGTCGTGACAAGGGTATCGATACTTCAGAGTAGACTAGTGTGTATGCTTCTCATCCCAGCTGGGGAGATGGTCTGTCCCACAGCCATCAGTACGTTATACTAGAGATAGTATGCATGTGCTCATTAGGTTATGAGTACACTGGAGAGGACTCATCGGGAACTGTTGGTTGGTACTATACCAATCGTCAGTTAACAGTTCCCTGGTGACATGAGTACAGCTTAGTCCATTGACTTGACACTGTCACTTCGCCTCGAGTGTGTTCCCACTGTTCTTAGATTACTACCCTACCACGGCTCTATTGAGTCGTGCAAACAAGTAGTAGTTGGGTGCAGTCCCGAAGCACTTGGAGGCAGTGACGGTTAGACAGGATTCGTCTCTCCCGGTATTGGGGGTTGATATCGCGCTGTGTCTAGGAGAGCCATTACACAAAGTCCCTGGCCAGGGCAAGCAAGATTTACTGGTAGTGTTTCCAGTAGTTTCTCAGGGTGTTCTGAGCTACACTTCGACACGACTTGTACCGCTATTAGGGGTCTGGCGTTTACCGCCCCCTAGACCCAACATGCGATACTCTTAGACGAACAGGCTGGACTATACGGAGATTGTCACATTCAGACTCAGTAGGAGTTCGGATGGTTTCACCTCATCGGTCTTCTTATCGGCATCTACCTGGGGACCGTTACGTACAGCTAGTACCGCTTGCGGCCTGTGGTTAAACCCACTGCCAGCGTAGTGTCGAGTCTTTAGAGTCCCACACAGAAGGTTGTTCACCTTTGGGCAAAAAGGAGTAGAGGTCGTATGGATTTACGACAAGGTCCGTTCACATACGCGCACTTGTGTGTGCTTGGTGTTCGGGCAGTTGACACTAGTGGGCTTTGGTTTAATCCAGATCCTAGTATTTAGTTTTGGGTTGGTTCGGTTTCATTGTATTCGTGTTCCTCGGAACACGGATGCGGGTGTGTATATACAGTTGACAGAGGCAGAGAAAGCTCATTAGGGTTTTGACCATTGACTTGATTAAAACCATAATGAGATGGAGGAAATTGATTAATGAGTTTTAATTAAAGATAATTGTATCATGGTTAATTGGTTTGACCATTTGACATGTTGACTTTTGTTGACTTAGATATTTTTGTTAAGCATGAGATATTTTGTGCTTAGCATTAATTGTGACATGATAATGGTCAAATCAACATCAACCATGAAAATTATCCTAATTAAAATAATCATGATTCTTTTTTCATCATATGAGAGAAAACACCTCATTTTATCATGATACTTTCTCTCTCCTTCTAGCTCTCTCTTCTTCCTCTCTCAAGGCTCTCTTGTTTCATGAGTTGAAAATCAAGAGCATTATGAGATCAAACTACCAAAACAATTCCCTACTCACTCTAGGGTTCTTAGTCTGGCACACTAAGCACCTTAGTTACTTCAAGATAGAGGTTGGAGCTCAAGGTAGAGGCCTTCGGGTGGATCTTTCTTTGGCATAGAGAAGACGGTGAGGAGGAGCCATCTACACCACTCCAAGGAGCTTATAACAAGGAGAAGCAACACAAGAAGAGAAGGAGTTCAAGGTTTAGGTATAATTTCTTAACCTAGTAGTTAAAGCTCCATGTTAGTTTGTTAGCTTTTGTTTAGCAAAGATCCTTCATGGTTAGTCTATGTTTCCTTTAAAGAAAAATTTAATTTTTACCTATTCCGCCTCCCCGTTAAGCACCGGGGTAGGTAACATAGACTTACAGTGGTATCAGAGCCTAGCTAAACAACAACTAACATGTTAGCAAAGTCGTTAGAACTTTGATCCCGGAAAAATCGCAAAATACATCAAAAATTTATGTTTTCTGCCGATTTTCAAAACAGGTCTAAAAATATTTTCAGAGACCTGAAAAATACGTGCAGGCTTTTTTAGGGACACCCACGAAAAACGAGCTCTTGACTCGGTCAGACTGCCGCAGAAGCGCGACGAAACTATGTGTTTCGCCGCAGATCCGCGGCCGAGTCGATTCGGAGTCAACTCGTTTTTCTTGCAGATTGTCCAGCTTGATGTTTTGTGATTTTTCAGATACTTTGTTTCTGCCCAGATTCCTTTGAGTACAGTGTTGTACTTGGGGTAGTTTCAAATTTGAAATATCGATCGAAATTCTGTAAACTTTAGCTAATCGGTTTATATCTGTGATATGATATATGTATTGAACGTCTACTAATCGCTATACGTCGATTAGTGGAGGTTATACATATCTGTGATCTGTGATATTGGTTTGTGTATATGAACTTGTTGGATTGTCATGGATGAATAGCCGGGGATGTGAGATGAGTGTTTTTTCATTTTTCATTCGATGTAAATTGTAAATTGATGTAATATTAATTTTTGGTCGCACATCCGGGTTGAGGATGTAGCCTCCATTGTCTATTATTTCTTTTACTGTTTTCTGCTCTTAGGATAGATCCAAGGTGGAGTGCACAAACTACCGGGTATTTTGAAGTGCCGAGTGGCGTACTCACTTTGTTGTGAGATGCTGCTTCACTTCGGGTATTTGGCGGGTAGTTTTCCGCACCCGTAGGGGTCTAGGGTGGGGTTTGGCTATTCATCGCGACCGTGTAATCCGTCTTTCGTTGCAGGCTCGAACGAAACGCGGATTCCTACCATATCTAATGTGTTCATCTGTCATCTGGAATGACTGTCATTGCGTCTGACGAATGTATATATATCTATATATGATATCTAGTAGGCATTGCTTATGTTTTGCATCCGCGCTAGTCCAGCCCCCGCTCTGTCATTAGTTAAGTAACCTAACGGGTGATGACGGGCCCAGTGGCGAATGTGGATGGCATAAGCGTACGTCATATTTTCGTTGTTTTCTGCAATGGTAGGATTAATTGATGGGGCGCATTATATTAATGCAAAGAAAACAAACCAAAGTTGAATCATTGGAACAATTTCAAAACCACTCAGTTTTTTCAAAACAGCAAAACTTTTAAAATGCGGAGCTTAAACCACTCCTTTTAAAAGCTATCAGGTTCCTTCGATTATATCATATTCAATACGTTCACGGTTTCGCCAAAACCATTCGTAGCCCTCCGTCATTTTAGTTAAATATTCAGTAGTATTCAAGTTATGTATTTTGACCTTCGCCAAGGCATAGTGATTGGTAGTGATTGGTAGAGTATGTTCGTGTTCAAGTTTAGTTTTAAATACCGCAATCAAGACGGTTTCGCTTGTAGCTAGCCGATTGAGTACGGGTCGTCTGCAGGGAGATGGGAGTCTTTTTCAATGTGTTTTAACGAGTTAAGTCCGGTTGTTCAGATTTTGTTTGTGATTATCTAAGTGTTGAGTTGATATTTAAAGCGAGCTTGTTAGGGTTAGGATTAGGTTAGTTTGAGTTAGGAGTCTCCACATCTTTCGTTGCCCCTCTTAATATCGGTGTTACGGTAATCGGAAACAACGGGGATTAGCACGATTAGGAAGGAACTTGCGAGTATAAGCTAGGCTTTCCAACGCATAAGTCCTTCCTTTTGGTTCTTGTCCGTCCGTTCTTGGCTCTTAGCCATAACCTCCGGTTAATTCAACCACAACCGGTCTCACTACAGAATCACCGCTATCATGTAGGATAGGGTGCCGTAAGGAGCGGATTGTGGTTCAATTAACGGGAGTTGATTTAAGCTGTTGGGCAAGGAAAGAGTGAGAGAGATTTCCTTCTCTCAAACTTCCCTTATCCTACCCTAACAAGAATGAACTACTCACACATCATGATAAGGAAAAACAAAACAAAACAAAAGAGGAAGATAGAAAGAAGGAGATTAGAAGTATACGACTAGCTATTTGCGACCTCACCTTGGCGAGGATCGAGCGTAAGCATCATTGTCGTATTAAGGATAAAGAAAAAGAGAGAAGAAAGAAACAACAAGAAAATAACAACAACTACTTAACAAATTAAAATTACAACAATTAACAAGATAAAGAGACAAGCATGATAATAAATGGTTCTTCTTTATTCATCACTCTTCACTCATAAGCTCACTACAAGTTTCAATAGAGAAGAGGTGAGAAGAGGAAGAAGAAACACAACTAATCCTAGCAAAATGAAAATACAAGAATGGACCCTTTCCTTCACAAAGTTCTGGGCTATTTATAGGCCAAAAAATGAAAACCTAGGGCAACCACTAGAACACCTGTACAAAGACCAAAATACCCCAAAAAACTGAGCAACTCCCGCCACCATATGGCCGCGGATCCGCGGCCTAGACCCCCTATTGGCCGCGGATCCGCGGCCCTTTAGAGGAGTTGGGCCCTCTTCTTTTTTGTGCTTCCCTGTTCTTCAGTGTACCTAATTCTGGTACATGTATTTTCTCAATTTGGCTCCACGATTTTTCCAGAATTTCGGTTGAGGGAAAGGTGGACTTTTTGTCAAGATTTTGTCATGATTGCCTCGAGCTCCGCGTAGATTTCTTGGAAGTTGTTGTTGCCATTGAGCCTTGTGCATGAAGGTGACATAGATTTGACATTTTGTCTTCCTAAACTGGTATCTGGCAACATACGGATGAAGAGCGGAGACCGTGTTTTATCTGTGGTTGGCAGGAAACCGGATTTTGTCGTGTTTTTCATGAATTTCACCGTTTTAGAACCGAGAACCTGTATCCTGCAATTGACTAGCAAACACGGCTCAAGAGTATCTACCGATATGCAATGTGATAAAAATTGGGCGGTATGAAAATGCAAAAATCTGATATGAACAAATACCCCCAAACTTATCATTTGCTCGTCCCGAGCAAAACCCATTTATTCACAAAAAATTTCCTAACCTCACTTTCGCAGGGAACGCGATTGCACTGAGCATGTGCAACAAGCCGTTAAACCTCTAGGTGTCCCTAGTAGGAGGAGTGTTGTCTCCTGAGGGTTTTCAGCGGATACTACCCACAAAATCCGGTCAAGTTGGTTTTGTAAAATAACTAAGATTCAAAACCCTACAGTTTTGTTTCAGAAAATAACAATTCTATCATCCTAAGTGTAGACCATCGAACCCTTATTTTTCACACCTCGCTTCTTATTTAACTACAGATTTTATATGTCTTTACGTGCAGTGCAAATAGTGTCGTTAAGTTCCCGAAAGGTCGAATAAAGTCATCACGTCGCACAATAAAGCCCAGATAACAATTTTAAAAGGATCACATAAGTTTTATAAAGAGTTAAGCATTTTTCAAGTTTCGTTTTCTAGTAAGGTTTCAACTTCAGAATTTCTATCTTCCATAACAGGAAACTAAGTCGTATTTTTCACTCCACCTTTTTCTTGTTTTCATTTCATACACACCTCTGTGAACGTGCAATAGTCTTTATCATAGAATAAAACCTTCATATCTCCGCTAAAATTTTTATAAAAGCCTGTCTTTTATCAAGATTATTCTCACACAAAGAACCGTTAGGAATTTTAACTCGGAGAGAACACTTGCTTGACTTTGTTTTAAACTGGACTTTCTAGGCTTCTTAGCGAGCTTTGGGCCAATGCACCCAAACCAGTTGGTTTTAGGGCATTAGGTGTAGAAACACCCCAGCGAACTTAATTACTCAAGTTACCTAGGTCCAAAAACAAAAGACAGTTTGGCGTGAAAATCAGATGATTTAATACGAACGGAGATATAACCGGCAGTTTAATTTTTTTTTGGATAAAAGACGTGTTTAGTGGGTTTGGTGTGTAATCATTCCAATCAAGTTTCCGATGGGTTATTTTTCAGACTTAGCTCCAATTACGGTATCAATAACATTCCTTCATATTCGCTTTACTTCATAAACTATTCTTGACATTACTTATTTCAGAACAAACCTATTTGATCCTCAGAAAATCAATTATCTGTTTAAAAGTTTAACATAAAAGACTTGTCATCTAATTCCCAAAATTCACGACACGTGTAGTGTGATGTAAAGACTTATATCAGCTATAGTTAATTTCAAAGGAGAGTTATCTTTCAGGTTTTCAAAATCCAAACATAAGATTTAGTTATTCCTATTTTTTTCAAACAAAAACCGTCGAATGTTGAATCAGAGTTCTTCCACAAGCTAACTTGACAAAAAAGTCTTTATATTTTAAGAAAATTTTCAAATTTTTATGGATTTTAATATGCAGATGCAAAAATATACATATGAATGCAAAGGGAAGAAATGCGTACCGAGCGTACCCCCAAACTTAAACTGGACAGTGTCCTCACTGTCGTAGCATGAAGAGAGCAGTTGGAAGGGTCAAAATTGTCGGTTAGCGAAACACAAATTTTTATTTGTTTTTGTTTTTAAAGGAAAAAGAAAATACACAAATATATACAAAATGGTTTGTACATACCCCCAAACTTATTTGGAACAGTGTCCACTGTTCTTGGCTGGATAACCGAAGTTTGGAGGTAGGTAGAGGAAGATCATGCAGGGTAAACCGGCTCCTGTAAGAACAGGAGCTCCTCTGTTGGTTCGGCGCTAAGGTACGGTTTGCATCGGTGTCCATTTACTTTGAAAAATGAACCGTCCTTTGGATTCTCCAAATCCACAGCGCCCTGCGGATACACATTCCGCACAAAATACGGCCCTTTCCAGCGAGATCTAAGCTTTCCTGGATGGAAGTGAAGTCGGGTGTCGTAAAGCAGTACCTGCTGACCAGGTACGAAGGTTTTGCGCAAAAGGTGTTTATCGTGAAACACCTTCGTTCGATTCTTAACGACAACCGCGTTATCGTAAGCGTCATCCCTAAGCTCGTTCAGTTCGTTCAACTGCAGCTTCCGATGGCTGCCCGCATCCTCAAGAGACAGATTCAGCTCTTTTATCGCCCAAAATGCGCGATGCTCTATTTCGACAGGAAGGTGGCAGGCTTTTCCGTACACAAGCCGATAGGGAGACATGCCAAGGTCGGTCTTATAAGCGGTTCTAAATGCCCAAAGGGCATCAGTGAGTTTCAGAGACCAATCCTTACGGTTCTTGGAAACCGTCTTCTCCAGAATCTGCTTGATTTGCCGATTTGAAACTTCGGCCTGCCCGCAGGTTTGGGGGTGGTAGGGCGTAGAAAGCTTATGATTAATGGAGTATTTCCGCATCAAGGCTTCGAAAGTTTTATTGCAGAAATGACTTCCATTGTCGCTAATGATCGCTCGGGGGTGCCCAAACCGGGAGAAAATGTTTTCTTTAAGGAACCTAACGACAACCTTGTTGTCGTTTGTCCGGCTCGGCACAGCCTCGACCCATTTAGAGATGTAATCAACAGCTAGAAGGATGTACAAGTTTCCGAAAGAGCGGGGAAACGACCCCATGAAATCTATCCCCCAAACATCGAAAATCTCCACAACCAAGATCGGTTGGAGCGGCATCTCGTTCCTCCTGGATATCCGGCCCTTGTGTTGGCACCGGGAGCAAGTCTTGCAATAGTCGTGAGCGTCTTTGAAAAGTTGTGGCCAGTAGAAACCACATTGCAAGATCTTCTCAGCTGTCTTTCTGGGCCCAAAATGCCCGCCACACGCTTGATCGTGGCAAAATGACAGCACACTCTTGAATTCCTCATCAGGGACACACCGACGAATAATCTGGTCGGGACAGTACTTGAACAAGTAGGGTTCGTCCCAGTAAAAGTGTTTTACTTGGGATAAGAAGCGAAGTCTGTCCTGACTCGACCATTCAGTCGGTAGTAATCCCGTGGCCAAATAGTTCACAATATCTGCGAACCAGGGTTCGCACGATACTATCAAGAGCTGTTCATCCGGGAAAACGTCGTTGATCGGAATTGGAAGCGAAGGCGAAGAAGGAAGTCGTGAGAGATGGTCGGCAACTACGTTTTCACATCCTCGTTTGTCCTTAATGACAAGGTCAAACTCTTGAAGCAAGAGGATCCAACGTATTAACCGAGATTTTGCATCTTTCTTCGCAAAAAGATGGCGCAGAGCTGAATGGTCCGTGTAGACAATGACTGGAGAGCCGATGAGGTAGGGCCTGAACTTTTCTAAAGCAAATACAACAGCCAAGAATTCCTTCTCAGTTGTTGTATAATTGAGTTGGGCGTCGTTCAGGGTTCGGCTTGCGTAATAGATTACGTGCGGCATCTTGTTGATGTGCTGTCCAAGGACAGCACCGATGGCAAAATCGGATGCATCGCACATAATCTCGAATGGGTGCGTCCAGTCAGGTGAAGAAAGAACGGGAGCAGAAGTGAGTGAGCGTTTCAGTGACTCGAATGCAGTCACACAGCTCGAGTTGAAGTCGAAAGGCGTGTCCTTGGCCAGCAAAAGTGTCAAGGGCCTAGCAATCTTGCTAAAGTCCTTGATGAACCGTCTATAGAAACCGGCATGGCCAAGGAAGGCTCGGATATCTCTGACGCATCGGGGAGGAGGCAGATTGGAAATGACCTCAATCTTTGCTTTGTCAACCTCTATGCTATTTTGCGAGATGATATGTCCTAAGACAATACCTTCGCGCACCATGAAGTGGCATTTCTCCCAGTTCAAAGTGAGATTCTTGTCCTTACATCGGGTAAGGACAGCGTCAAGATGCAGCAAACACTCGTTGAAGGAATCGCCGAAGATGGAGAGGTCATCCATGAAAATCTCCAGAAATTTTTCCACCATGTCTGAGAAAATTCCCATCATACACCGCTGGAAGGTAGCGGGCGCATTGCATAACCCAAAGGGCATGCGTCGATATGCAAACGTGCCGAAAGGACAAGTGAAAGTGGTCTTGTCCTGGTCTTTTTCGGCGATGGGAATTTGATTATAGCCGGAGTAGCCATCAAGAAAGCAGTAGTACTCGTGTCCGGCCAATCGTTCAAGCATCTGGTCAATGAAAGGTAGCGGAAAGTGGTCTTTCCGCGTTGCGGCGTTGAGTTTTCTGTAATCAATGCAAACTCGCCACCCAGTTTGGGTGCGAGTAGGGATTAACTCGTTCGCCTCGTTGGTTATGACCGTGATGCCCGACTTCTTGGGGACAACGTGAATGGGGCTAACCCACTGGCTATCAGAGATAGGGTAAATGATACCACTATCTAGACATTTGACGATCTCCTTCTTCACAGCCTCCTTCATGACTGGATTAAGACGTCTTTGTGGATCCCGGGCTGGTTTGGCATCATCCATCAGATGAATGTGATGCTCAACGATCAGAGGACTAATCCCTTTGATGTCCGCCATTGACCAGCCAAAAGCTTGCCTGTTGCTGTGCAAGACCGCGAGAAGGGCTTTCTCTTGCTCGGGAGCTAGAGAAGCCGAAATGATGACAGGGAGGGTCTCGTTCTCACCTAAGTAAGCATACTTAAGGTGAGACGGCAACGGCTTGAGTTCGAGCGTTGGAGGTGAAACGATGGAAGGCAAGACTGGTGCAAAGGTCTCGAACTCAAAGGACTCCAGCAAAGGTTCAAAGCGAGTGTAAGCAACCGAGTTGGATGGTTCATGTAACTCATCCGGAAAGTCGAAGGATTCAAACTCGGGTTGTGCGCAGCTAAGATCGTTCGAGAACGTGAAACACTCGTAGTCGTTGTCGGGCGCAGAAACAGCAGCAGGTTCGAAGAGAAACGCACTAGTGGCGTCAAGATTATCGTGTTCAAACAGAAACTCCTCGAATTCACACTCTTCTGGGGTGATCTCCTGGATCGAGCAGACGTCCAGTATATGAGCATTAGGTTCGGCGGGCTGATTCCCCAACCTAAAAATGTTGAGTTCAATCGTCATATTTCCAAAAGAGAGGTTCATCGAACCATTGCGACAATTGATCACAGCATTTGAGGTTGCGAGAAATGGGCGACCGAGTATCACCGGAATTTGATTCCGGGGGTTAGCTACAGGCTGTGTATCTAATACAATGAAGTCAACGGGGAATATGAAGTCCCCGACTCTTATCAACACATCCTCTAGCTCACCCCTAGGATGGGTGATCGATCGGTCGGCCATTTGGAGAGTGCAGTGCGTGGGTTTCATCTCTCCGACGCCTAATTGCTCGTATACTGAATACGGAAGCAAGTTAACACTGGCACCAAGATCTAATAGTGCGCGGTTGATGTTCTTATCCCCAATGGTAATTGAAATCGTAGGACAGCCAGGGTCCTTCCGTTTTTGTGGTAAAGATTGGGTAAGGGCATCACTCACAGCACTAGCCAAGAAAACTTTCTTGGGTACCTGAGACTTCCTCTTTTTCGTGCACAAGTCCTTTAAGATTTTCGCGTAAGACGGGACTTGTTGGACAGCATCTAAAAGAGGAATGTTAATGTTAACTTGCTTAAATAACTCCAGAATCTTCTCCATTTGAGGATTTTGTTTATTAGATCTCAACCGGTTTGGAAATGGAACATTTTGAAAATTGGTTGAGTCTAATGCTGGAGGAGGAGATTGTGGAGTTGGAACGGATCCTAGAATAGGTGTTTTCGTGGAGTGAGAAGTGGGTCCGTTCAGAGAAGAAGAGGAAGGAGAGCCTTGTGAAGAACGGAGAATAGGCTCAGAAGACGAAGAAGAAAAGGAGAAGAAGAAGAAGGAGAAGAAGAAGAAGAAGAAGAAGAAGAAGAAGAAGAAGCGGCCGGGGTGTCATTGTTGATCCGTGTGCCAATGTTGTTTTGCAGCATCCTCCTCGATCTCAGTGTAGTCACGGCACTCACATTATGGTTTTGTTGTTCAAGAGCAACATGTGCATTATGTGGGTGACCGGGATTTGGAAGTGGCTGGGACGGGAGCTTCCCCTTCTCTCGCTCGCTTAAGGCCGCGTTCAGCTGTGCAATCTGGGCTTCGATGGTCTTGATGCTTTGCCCGTGTGCGGCAGTGTGTTGCACTAAGGATTGAATGGAAGACTGGATGTTGGCGGTGGATTGAATCGATTGTTTAACAAACGCCTCCAGACTTCGCTCGAGCGAGGAAACCTTATCATTGTTTGACGGAACAAAGTTGTTTGGTGGAAAAGAATTGTTGGGTGCAAAGTTGTTCGTCTGGTTTTGGAAAGGTTGGGGTTGGAAGGGCTGCTGATATTGATGCTGAGTTTGTTGTTGCGCTTGTTGTTGCGGTGGAGGGGCCCTTTGGAAATTGTTGCCTTGGAATTGATTCTGATTCTGATTCCAGGCGAAATTGGGGTGGTTCCTCCAACCGGGATTGTAGGTGGAAGAGTATGGATCATTCCTCGGTCTTTGCTGGAAGGCAGCATTAACCTGATCCTGTCCTTGCGAGGGTGGATTGTAAGGACACTCTTCGGTCAAGTGAGAAGGATCGGAACAACAAGCGCAGATGGTACGAAGGGGGAGAACAGGGGCAGGAGCAGGAGCAGAAAATTTGCTCTCTATTGCTTCAAGTTTTCATGTTATTGCAGCCATTTCAGCTTTCATCGCAATAGAGACATCAAGTTGGTGGATTCCTACCCTAGACTGACCGGTAGAAGTGGAGGTAGAAGAGGAAGAAGTCGGTCTGGTGCTCTCCCACTATAGCGTTTGCTCCGCAAGGTCGTCAAAGAACTGCCACGCTTCCTCATCAGATTTCGATAGAAAGTGGCCCTGACAGATGGTTTCCAGCAACTGCTTCGTTGCTGGGTTCAGTCCCTCGTATAAGGTTTGGCAGAGCTGCCATTTCTCTATACCGTGGTGAGGACACTGAACAAGAAGGTCTTTGTATCGGTCAAAGCACTTCCAGAAGGGTTCAGAAGGAAGCTGGGAGAATTGGTTGATTTCATTTCGAATCCTTGCGGTCTTATGATTCGGATAGAATATTTTTAGAAACGCTTTAACAAACTCGTCCCAGCTGGTGATTGAGTGGGAAGCGGTGCTATACAGCCATTTTTCAGCGAGATCGCATAAAGTGAACGGAATGACCCGTAGACGTATAGCATCGTCCGACAGCTGGGTGGTTTTCATCATGGCACAGACGTTTTGAAATTTATTGATGAAGATATAGGCATCTTCAGATTCAAGCCCATGAAAACGTGGAAGCATGTTGATGAAATGGGGCTTAATTTCAAAGTTTTCCCCATTGGCCGGAGAAAGAGAAAGGCAGGTGGGAAGTGCAGAACGGGTGGGGTAGAAACGATCCTGGAGCGCGATTCGCTGCGGCGCTACAACAGGCGGAGGTGGTGGGAGATTGGTCTCCGTAGGAGGTGGAGCCAATCCAGCGGTGGTCAAAGAGATGTTCGGATTAAATCCCGATATCGCGGAAGAAGAGGTTGGTGAAGGTGAAGGTGAAGGTGAAGATGTATGAACAGAATTCCGGTCAACGTCGGAGTTGGCCGGCAAAGGAAGGGGTGAAAGAGGAGTGGACGGAGTATCGACTTCGGAGTCGATCGCGTAGTCGGTCGCGACTAACGTAACGCGGACTAGACGGACGCTAGTGTCCCGAGTCCAAGCGGACATACACTAAACGAGTTTAGTATAGTCAAAGCGAAGAAGGTGAGGGTAAGAAAACGTCAATGAGAAAGGCGATGGGTGGTGGGTGAAAAATGGATTTGGCGACAAAGGGCAAGTTTTTATAAAAGTTTTTGATTTTTTTCTTTTTTTTTTGTTTTTAGAAAGAGATTTACAGAAATATGTACGGAAATACGGCTTAAGCAATCACAAACAAGATATGCACAATCACACCTAGATCTAGGGTAACCTAGGTCTACTAGACCTGCTCCTGAACTTGATTGTCGAAGTTAAACAATGTCGAGAAACGGGCTTTAAAATACACTGATCACGAGGCCAGGTAAGTGCAGAGATAAGGGGAGGTTGTCCAACGCTTTCGTGAAGTTCCTTAATTAAATAACCCTTTCTCTTTCGGCGGTTGCGCCTTTAACACTTTTCTAGACACCCCGTAAACAATATACGGTTAAGCGAGGTTCTAAACACGGTTTATCTTCTCCTAATGAGCGCGAAGTCCTTAGGGTTGAAGTCTAGTATTTTTTAATTTACAATGGACAATGCATATGCTTTAGTGATTTTTGGGGTCCTGGGAAGGGTGATGAAATCCCCACCCAATCTGAATTGGTTTCAAGCCCCTTAAGTCCGTATTAAAGAAATGCAAAACAGTAACAAATCAACTGCAAACAATTTTTATTTTTGCGGCGCAAAGAATCCTGCACAAGAACAGTTTATCGGAAGGGGGAGAAGAGTTTGCGCAAAGAAGGCTGCAGAAAACACAATTCAGTGGAGTCCAGAGGAGTGGAGAGAAGAGAGAGACTCACCAGAAAGATTTTGGAAGCCAGAGGCCACCAAGTGGCCGCGGATCCGCGGCTTAAGCCCTCTATTGCCGCGGATCCGCGGCAGTAAGGGTGAGATGGGCCATCAATTTTGGTTTAGGTGCTGTTCTGGGTCTCCTCTTCTTGTCTGGATGTACTGAATTTTTGTTTACTCACTATAACTGCTCCAGATTTTTCAGGAGACCGGATGCTTCGTTTTGTCCGTTCGCGGTGTAGCCGTGAAATGTGGGTCTATCTTCCCACGTCTTTGGCACTGTACTTGAACTCCGTATTTTCAACGTCTTGGCCACTGAACTCGAACCTTGTATTTTCCTGCACACTTGCACAAAAGCTAATCAAAAATAACAAGATGATTTTTTTACAAAGTGTATTTTTTTGTTGTTTTTCGGTTGTTTTTATACTCACAAATTAACCCGAAATTACACAAGGAAATAAACTACCGTCTCCCCGGCAACGGCGCCATTTGATTGTTAAAGTAGGTGCGTGTTCAAATTTTAGTTTTAAATACCGCAATCAAGACGGTTTCGCTTGTAGCTAGCCGGTTGAGTACGGGTCGTCCGCAGGGAGATGGAAGTCTTTTTCAATGTGTTTTAATGAGTTAAGTCCGGTTGTTCAGATTTTGTTTGTGATTATCTAAGTGTTGAGTTGATATTTAAAGCGAGCTTGTTAGGGTTAGGATTAGGTTAGTTTGAGTTAGGAGTCTCCACATCTTTCGTTGCCCCTCTTAATATCGGTGTTACGGTAATCGACAACAACGGGGATTAGCACGACTAGGAAGGAACTTGCGAGTATAAGCTAGGCTTTCCAACGCATAAGTCCTTCCTTTTGGTGCTTGTCCGTCCGTTCTTGGCTCTTAGACATAACCTCCGGTTAATTCAACCACAACCGGTCTCACTACGGAATCACCGCTATCATGTAGGATAGGGTGCCGTAAGGAGCGGATTGTGGTTCAATTAACGGGAGTTGATTTAAGCTGTTGGGCAAGGAAAGAGTGAGAGAGATTTCCTTCTCTCAAACTTCCCTTATCCTACCCTAATAAGAATGAACTACTCACACATCATGATAAGGAAAAACAAAACAAAACAAAAGAGGAAGATAGAAAGAAGGAGATTAGAAGTATACGACTAGCTATTTGCGACCTCACCTTGGCGAGGATCGAGCGTAAGCATCATTGTCGTATTAAGGATAAAGAAAAAGAGAGAAGAAAGAAACAACAAGAAAATAACAACAACTACTTAACAAATTAAAATTACAACAATTAACAAGATAAAGAGACAAGCATGATAATAAATGGTTCTTCTTTATTCATAACTCTTCACTCATAAGCTCACTACAAGTTTCAATGGAGAAGAGGTGAGAAGAGGAAGAAGAAACACAACTAATCCTAGCAAAATGAAAATACAAGAATGGACCCTTTCCTTCACAAAGTTCTGGGCTATTTATAGGCCAAAAAATGAAAACCTAGGGCAACCACCAGAACACCTGTACAAAGACCAAAATACCCCAAAAAACTGAGCAACTGCCGCCACCATATGGCCGCGGATCCGCGGCCTAGACCCCCTATTGGCCGCGGATCCGCGGCCCTTTAGAGGAGTTAGGCCCTCTTCTTTTTTGTGCTTCCCTGTTCTTCAGTGTACCTAATTCTGGTACATGTATTTTCTCAATTTGGCTCCACGATTTTTCCAGAATTTCGGTTGAGGGAAAGGTGGACTTTTTGTCAAGATTTTGTCATGATTGCCTCGAGCTCCGCGTAGATTTCTTGGAAGTTGTTGTTGCCATTGAGCCTTGTGCATGAAGGTGACATAGATTTGACATTTTGTCTTCCTAAACTGGTATCTGGCAACATACGGATGAAGTGCGGAGACCGTGTTTTATCTGTGGTTGGCAGGAAACCGGATTTTGTCGTGTTTTTCATGAATTTCACCGTTTTAGAACCGAGAACCTGTATCCTGCAATTGACTAGCAAACACGGCTCAAGAGTATCTACCGATATGCAATGTGATAAAAATTGGGCGGTATCAAAATGCAAAAATCTGATATGAACAGGTAGCTGCCGAATATTTATCTATTGCATAGATAGATGTGTTGGTTTGAGACATTCGTACTGCTATTTTGGCCTTCGTCAAGGGTATGTATGGGTGGGTTCAAATTAACCTGGATAATGATGGGTAGAACTTTACATGTGACTTATGATATGTTGGCCTTCGTCAAGGTCATAAGAGCATGGGGCAAAAATCCACATCGGGAGTTTCTAAAGAAACTGAAACTTGCTAGTGTTGCATACCATTTGGAGTGTGATAATTTTGGTAGGATTCCTTCAACTTTATCACACAATGATATTGGATCCCGATCCTACTGTGAGTATATGCTACTCCTCGAGAATTTTTCTCACTTAACGATCAATGCTATAAACCAAGTAGGTGTCTAGAAAGGTGTTAGAGGGGCTATGCCCATAGGGAAAAGAGGTTATATAATTAAGGAACTTAGCGAAAGC
Organism: Agapanthus africanus; assembly: GCA_030015575.1. NCBI lineage: Eukaryota > Viridiplantae > Streptophyta > Magnoliopsida > Asparagales > Amaryllidaceae > Agapanthus > Agapanthus africanus. The sequence continues at coordinate 322,595,795 of JASDDO010000018.1, read as the reverse complement.
GTCATAAAACCTCCCTTGAAGTACTGACACCAGCCTGGCTGAACGGTTAAGCAAGTATTGTATGGTGAGATCAATCCCGACTAGTTCTTCTTTTATGGTTTGAGGAAGGATTCGAGAAACAGTGGGAGCCATCCTGTTTAGACAAACTAAAAAACACTCTAAACTTGCAAGAGCATCATGCTAAAGTGTTTCTTCTCTCTCCTAATTTCATCAACCAAACAACATGACGGGCCTTAAGTTACTATTAGATAAAAATATATTGACAGGGCCAAACTACAAAGATTGGTTCAGGAATGTCAAAATGGCAATCACTTATGACAAGTTAGGGTTGTAGGGTTCCTAGGCACCCTATGGAGGTCTCTAAAGGCATCGAACATGCCAATTTCAAAAAATCTAGGTGCCGAGAGACCCGACTACGGATCGTTTGCTAGAAAACTAGGCGAAAAAGCTAACTAGTTAACACTTAACTACAAGATACGGAAATACAACCTTTGTAGATCCGGTGCTCTACCTCCATAGCTCCGCAACGAGGTCCTCTCCGCTGTCCAAATCAAATCCGGGCTCTAGCGTCGGCTTCGTCGGAGAATGGGCAAGCTAGGTCGTCGATGTCCATGCCGAAGATGATCTACGTCGAGGCATCGCTAAATCAAGCTCCGACTTCACCAAGTCAAGAAACTTGTGAAGTAAACACACTCTACTACTTGGCAAGAGGTAGAGGATGAAGAAATAGGAGTTGGGTTCAATTTAGAATTGGATTTCTCACTCTTTATCATCAATCACCATTGATGACCTAAGCTTTTCTTCTTGAGTTCAAGGAAGAAGAAGAAGAAAAGATATGATAAGATTAATTAGAAAAGAAAAGAAAAACCAATCCTTATCATATATTGAACCATGGTTAGATGTAGAGAGTTAACTAAGGTTTAAGTGAGTGGTTAGGGTTAAGCATGAGACAAAATGGTCATTTGGTCAAAGTCTTCATGAAGGTTCATGAATGAACAAAAGAAAGCAACCATTTTCCTCATTTTGCCTTTTCTTTTTCCAAAAAGATAAATGAATAAAATGAAATCAAAAACCCTAATCACCCACTTAACTATAGTTTAATTCTTAACACTTAACCATAAGGCATGTATCATCAAACATGATACAAGCAAGTGCACAAAACTATATCGAATATACAATGTGCACACCCGAGCGAGAAAATCCATTTAAAGTGAACCGATACTAGTTAATGCAAAGTAATATATCAAATATATAATTATACATTAAATCATTAAATCAACACTTGATTTAACGATCCGGTCATATCGCATATAACCGGCTAGTATCATTAGTAACAACTTATCGAATCAACACTTGATCCGATAACCCGGCTATATCACATATAACCGATCAATGTCACATCGCGAGAATCGAATACAGTATCACATACACGTATTATTCTCGGTCCCGCACATATCTCATATGCGCTCCTATTTCGTTTCGCTTGAGCCAGGAAACCTCTGTGTAGGACTCTAAAGACTCGTCAATACGCCGGCAGCAGATGATGATCATATCAAACATCCGCAAGCCGCAAGCGGTCTGCTAAACGTAACGGCCACCCGGGTATTGAGCGATCTGAAGATCGACGAGCAAGCCCGCTCACACTCCAGTGGATCCAACCAGTAACACTACCGTATAGTCCGGTCTGATCGTCTGATATGTCGCATATCTCGCCTAGGGGTGGTAAACGTCAGACCCCAATAGCTCGATAAGTCGTGTCGATATGAGGTCTATAACTGTTCGAGTAACTACTGGTAACACTTACCAGTAAATCTCAGCAACCCTGGCCAGGGATTTCCTGTTATAGCCAATCGAACACAGCGCAACATCAACTCCCTATACCGGGAGAGGCGAATCCCCTCCTATCGCTCATTGCCTCCATGTGACTCGGGAATGTACCCAAAAACCACCGTTTTGCACGCCCTCTTGGACGTGGTAAGATGGAAATCAAAGCACAGTGGGAACCACACAAGACTCTATGACGATCTCGGGTCAACAGACTACTCTGTACCAGTGTCACCAGAGAACTGCCATCTGACGTGAGGTATAATACCATCTGGGAGTTCTCGGCGAGTCCGTCCAGTGTACCGAGTCTCTACTGAGCACCCGTATATCATCTCTGATGTCAAACACCAATGGATATGGGATCATCCATCGCCCATCTGTATGGATCGAGAAGGTATACGCTAGTCTACTCTGGTATATCGATGCCCCGTCTCGATACACCCTCGACTAGGGACTTTGAAGGATGTACTTATGGACTACCATGTCCCCACTAGTATGATCTGCATCATAGTCCAGGTAGTCAAGCACACATCCTAAGGGCTTTACCAACATGTAACAGAGAGACAATCAGTATACACGTTAAGGTAAAGAGCAACCAGATAGCATACTATCATGTCGAGCAAGAAAGTCCTCCCTATATATGTCCCAGCATCCACTACAATATACATCCTATGTACAGTAATGGCCTCTAGGGCATACATATAACTAACAATCTCCCACTTGCACTAGGGCCATCTGTAGCAGTGGTTGCAGTATCTCATACTCAACCATCCCATAAAAGTCTCTCTCTGGGAAAAGGCCTTTCGTGAGTGGATCCGCTGTGTTTGTCCTCTGAGTCTACTCTCCTAACCTCGATCCCTTGGAGATCAACCATCTCCATGATCAGGTGATACTGCCTTAGAATATGTCTGGATCACTGATGGGACCGGCGTTCTTTGGCATAAGCCACAACTCCATTGTCTCACAATGGTAGGAACATAGTTCATCTAATGAACCAATATACACCCAGACTGCCTCTTTGGTAGCATCTTAAGTAGCGATGTATCAAGCCTTTATCGTCTAGTATGCCACGGTATCTAGCTTGGAACTCTTCCAACATACCGTCCCTTTACTGAGGGTAAAGGCAATGCCTGCGACTGACATTCAGTCGTCTTTATCAGCCTGGAACCCTTCCAGTGATGCTCCCCAGGATCGGTTGATACCGTCTCACTACAACTAGTGAGAATCCCAACATCCAATTAGATCTATCTCATAGATCCAAAACCCAGGATTTAGGAGGTATCACTTTGATCCTATATGGAGAATCTTTGTGATAAGCGGAGATTGATCGAGCGTAGCATAAGAAACTCCTTTCTTATCAAGAGTATGTCATCCACGTACTCTACGAGGATCATCACCATACTCCCTACTACCTTTTTGTATATACAAGGTTCATCTACCATTTTGATGATGTCAAACTCTTTGACTAATCCATCAAAACAGATGTTCCAACTCCGCGATGCCTGCTTTATCCTATAAAACATCTTGTACACGTTTCCGCTGCTCCCACTGTCTACGAAACCCTCTGGCTGTGTACTTATAGACGCACTCTTCTAAAACATCATTTAGAAAAGCAGTCATAACACCCAACCACCAGATATCGTAGTCATGGTATGTAGCCGTGACAAGTAGGATCTGGATGGACTTAAGCATAGCTACTTGAAAAAGTTTCATCATTATCCACGCCTGGTCGATGACGAAAAGCTTTAACAAGTCTAGCTTTGAAAGTCTCAACTTTTCCATGTACACCAAGTAATCTTCTCAAGATATACTTGCTCCTGATGGGGATTTAACCCTTCAGATATAGCAACCAAAGTCCATACTTTGTTGGTGTATATGGATTCCATCTCAGTTCACTAAGCATCCAGCCATTCTTACAGAGTCCCACTCTTGATGGCCAGCTCGAAACTAGTTGGGTCATCATCTTATGATGTAATCCTCGCTCCCACTGTCATAGAGAAACAGAAGTATCTCTCAGGTGGGTGAGGAACCCTACTAGATCGGCGGAGAGGCTGAGGTTCGTTGGTATCTACTGAATCCTTTGGTTCTGTCAAATCATCTTCTGTAGTTTGCATAACTGGAACCTTTCCAGTTCTATATAACTAACCTTGCCTCGAGTTTGTCCGGATTTTGCTTTCAGACATAGGCCGGACAACCCCAAATCTTAACTAGCTTAAGACATGGGCTCTTCCCTTTCCATATCACATATGAAATGGTAGGCAACTGATTTGATTCGAACCCTATTCAATAGGTATGCAGCTTCTCAAGTGCATAACTCCCAAAAAGGAAATAGGTAACTCAGTAGTACTCATCATAGAGCACACCTTATCACATAGGGTGTAATTGCTCCACCCCGATATACCATCGTGCTATGGTGTATACGAAGGAGTAATGCTGAGAGAGAATCTCATTCTCCTTTAGAATAGTCCAGGATTTCCGTGCACAAGTATTCTCCTCCCTGATCTCATCATAGGACATAATACTTATACCCGTATATCTGGTTCTCTACTTCTAACTTATATTCTGTGAATATCTCAAAAGGTTCGGACTTGTGTTTCAACAGGAACATAGGTCTGAAACTCGAAAGATTATCAGAGAACGTAATGAAGTATAAAGAACCAGTCCTGGCATGTGTAGACAGGGGACCTACATACATCAATATGTATCATCCCAAGAGTTTACTAACTCTTTCTCTGTTTCCAATAAACAGAGCTGGTGTCATTATATCTTTGTGACATGACTAGCGAGTTTCACAAGATGTAAATTCAAACTGATTTAAATATGCATCTACATGTAACTTCAGCCAGTCGGGTCGCATAGATATGACCTAGTCTACAATGCCTCAAGAAGAATTCGTTCATTTCTGAACTCTTCCTCTTGTGTGTGTTCCATATACTAAGAACTGTAGTTTGATTTAGAACATCAACGCTTTTAGATAACGTGCCTGAACCGATCAACTTTTGATATAGGAAATGTTCAAAACATTATCCAACTATACAAAATTTTATCATATCTTTACTGATAAAGAGACTGATATGATTTTGTATATCAGGTTCGGTATCTAGTAGCATTTGTTCAGAATCAATGTACTGATAATACAGGATGACAGTGACCAACAGACTTGGCTGCAACACTTGCCCCGTTTTCTGTCTCATGAAACTTATCACCCGTTCTCAGTTCTCTACCTTTCTGTAGCCCTATGTAACAGATTACATATCTGGGATCATGATCTGGTATCACATACCCAGGACGTAAAGGATACTGAGAAACGGTTCTATATAATGAACACACCCGAAGATGATGCATCATCATGCACTCTCTTCGTTTGGGCGGCACGGGAAATCTGGTATTCCCCAATTACCTGCTCTGTCTTATAACAATTATAAGTTGGAGCGGGACCAACGTTCCCCAGCTCAGTATAACAAGTGGGTTCGGTCAATAATCCGTATTATTATCTTGATTAAGGCATGATATGGTCGCTACCTGGAGAGAGAGAGAAGAAAACACTCAGCGTGCGCTCTTGCAAGAATAGATTGGTTATTATTTTATCTAATCAGGATGGCTCCCACTGCTTTTTATCAAATCTTCCTTCAAACCCTAAAAGGAAAGACTAGCCGGGATTAATTACACACTACAAGTTCGCCAATCTTTCAGCCAGGCCAGTGTCGGTACTTTGAGGGAGGTCCCCCGTGCTTTCGCACGAACCTAATTAATGTAAACCTCGTTTTCCCAGAGGCGTAACCTCGTTGACACCTTTCTAGACACCTACTTGATCGGCTAATTGTAATGTATAAAACTCTCCCAGGAGTAACTCTTACTCGCAGCGGGTATCGGGATCCAACTATCTCATAGAAGGTATGCAATCTCATTGCAAATTTCAACACTTGAAATTCCCGATAATATTTTGCCCCTAGCGTCCTATGACCTTGACAGAGGTCAACAAACCATAGGCTGCTAGTCAAGTTCAACCCGTCATTTCCTGATTGAAGTAAACCCACCCGCACGACCCTTGACAGAGGTCAACAAGGTCGCACGACTACCCTAAATCAATCACATCATATGCTTATGCAGATAAGCACTAATCAGCTACCGCACACTACGCCTTGACAGAGGTCAACAAACGCAGCACGAATACTAACCAGTACATATCTGAAATGACGGAGGGCTACGATAGGTTTTTCTGAAAACCTATTGCGTAATGAACTTGATATCGTTGTAGAATCAAATGATTTTAAAATTGAGTGTTTTTGAGGCTTTTCTAGTTTTGCTAAAGGAGTCACTCCCGGTGAAGGGATCGTCGGTCCTTTCCTCGTCAAATGAGGTGCGGGATATATCATATATATCACTGTGCAAAGCAAAAACTCTTAAAAGCAATCAAAAGACAAACCGAGTGTGTAGCATCAGCCAGTTATTGCTAAAGGAGTCACTCCCGGTGAAGGGTTCTCGGTCCTTTCCTCATCGAATAAGGTGCAGGATATATCATATATACCGCTGTGCAAAGCAAGAACTGTAGCTACCTGTTTTATTTTGAAATTCGATTCTACAACATCTTAGGTTTCTTTTATTTCATTAATCACATTAATGAAGTCCCATCATTTAAATACCTAAACATCACAGATAAATACGACGTACACTTATGCCATCCGCATTCGCCTCGATGTCCCCTCGTGCACCGTTAGGTTAGGTATCTAACGGCAGAGCAGGGCAGGGCTAGCGCGGGTGTAAAACATAAGTAACATCTATATAATATATCATATATACTATATACTGTATCTATCACAGAACATCACATGATCACATCACAGATATCGCAGCAGAAGAATCATATGAAATATTGGATATACTAGGACGTCCGTGTTTTCAATACGAGCCAGTATAAAACACGGATTCCACGGTCGCGATGAATAGCCAAACCCACACCCCTAGACCCCTACGAGAGCGGCAAGCAACCCTACCAATTCTAGAGTTAGGAGACCCGGACTCGACTCCTCGAGTTGGTCTCCCACTGGACTCCAGAACCCGGTTACTTGTGCCCTCCTCCTTGGGTCTATCCTAGTGCGGAAAAGTAAATAATATACAAACGGTGACAACTTCCGCTACCTGGAAGCGCCCCAATAAAAGAATATTACATACAAGTTTTTACATGAATGAAAATGAAAAACACTCATCTCACATAAAAAACCCCGGCTATTCAAACACGACGATCCAATATAACATATCCAGCAACACATAACATCACATGTCATCAACGTAAGTAAATATGTCCATCCCAATTGTTGTTGACATATAGCAACGAAACCGGCGATTTCACATATTACACTTACGGTCACAGAAAAGAAAGTGTAAAACTACAACAGTTGGAATCCGCAACCACCTCAGACATCACATGCCTGACCAAATGAATTCCTTAGACATCGCATGCCTAACAATTATAAACCCCGCATTTTAGTCTCATTATCGAAAACACTTTTCAATATCAAGTCGGGCAATTCAACAGGATTCCCGACATCCTGATCGAATGTTCGTCGCAAACTTTAGTAGACGGCCGCACCCCCGATACCGTCGACGAAGTGCACCAAGGCGGAACACCGCTACCGCGAGCACCCGAACGGATGCTTTCGGCGACGGGGTTCTCCTACAGTCAGTTGGTCGGGGCTATGGAGTGAGGCTGTCTATTAAGTTTACCCGGCGAGTATCCGCGTACGCTACGTGATTGCGACGGACTTTTGATCACATCAAAATTCCGTGGCAACCGATCAAGTGAGACTAAATTGCTATGTTTATAACATTCATTCAGTTATCTCATAACAACTTGTGGATTCCAAGTATTGTATCACATTCCAGAAAATTAGAAAATGTTAAACTTTCCGATCGAACAATCGAACACCCAAGTTTTCCCGATATAGATCAACACATGAAATAAGTCTAACAACATTCAGTTCGTACCTCAGTACCAACGGTCCAGCCGTAGAAGGGTCAAGCCAACGCCTCACATGTGGCACGCCGTACTGCCCCAAACCCGAAAGTTCAAAGGGCAGTTCAAGACGGTCACATAATCGAGTTAAGGTTTGTTGTCTTCTAGAGGGACCATCGCGTTACTTGCACTACTTAGAACGTCGTTAAACTACGGAAAATCCAACACTTGGAATTTTCCCGACAGGGGAAAAATTGGGTATTTATATCCGGTCGAACTTTTTAACATATTCTAAAAATTTATCCGGAAAGTCAAATAGACAAAATTTGATACCCCGATCGAAACACCGAATCCCCAAAACAACTGCAGAAAATTCAACTCTTGAATAAGTATTAAAAATTCCCAGAAAATCCAACTCCAGAAAATAGGAATTACTGTGCAAAGAAAAGTCAAAGAATCTACAGTATCGCCGCGGAACCGCCGCGCCACGTGGGCTTAGGCCGCGGTTCCGCGCCGTCATGACGGAGTTACAGCTCCGTTTTGCACAGTATTTCATAATAAACCCTGCTTGATTTTCTGGATATTTTTAATCTTGAAAAATCCACATTTTTAAAAATTGGACAGAGAGCATGTTTGTTTTGGACTTTCGGGTTCGATCGGACTTCAAATTCCGTCTGGACTTCGCCTAAGGCTCTAGCTAGGCTCTGATATCACTGTAGGGTTTCTAGGCACCCTATGGAGGTCTCTAAAGGCATCGAACATGCCAATTTCAAAAAATCTAGGTGCCGAGAGACCCGACTACGGATCGTTTGCTAGAAAACTAGGCGAAAAAGCTAACTAGTTAACACTTAACTACAAGATACGGAAATACAACCTTTGTAGATCCGGTGCTCCACCTCCATAGCTCCGCAACGAGGTCCTCTCCGCTGTCCAAATCAAATCCGGGCTCTAGCGTCGGCTTCGTCGGAGAATGGGCAAGCTAGGTCGTCGATGTCCATGCCGAAGATGATCTACGTCGAGGCATCGCTAAATCAAGCTCCGACTTCACCAAGTCAAGAAACTTGTGAAGTAAACACACTCTACTACTTGGCAAGAGGTAGAGGATGAAGAAATAGGAGTTGGGTTCAATTTAGAATTGGATTTCTCACTCTTTATCATCAATCACCATTGATGACCTAAGCTTTTCTTCTTGAGTTCAAGGAAGAAGAAGAAGAAAAGATATGATAAGATTAATTAGAAAAGAAAAGAAAAACCAATCCTTATCATATATTGAACCATGGTTAGATGTAGAGAGTTAACTAAGGTTTAAGTGAGTGGTTAGGGTTAAGCATGAGACAAAATGGTCATTTGGTCAAAGTCTTCATGAAGGTTCATGAATGAACAAAAGAAAGCAACCATTTTCCTCATTTTGCCTTTTCTTTTTCCAAAAAGATAAATGAATAAAATGAAATCAAAAACCCTAATCACCCACTTAACTATAGTTTAATTCTTAACACTTAACCATAAGGCATGTATCATCAAACATGATACAAGCAAGTGCACAAAACTATATCGAATATACAATGTGCACACCCGAGCGAGAAAATCCATTTAAAGTGAACCGATACTAGTTAATGCAAAGTAATATATCAAATATATAATTATACATTAAATCATTAAATCAACACTTGATTTAACGATCCGGTCATATCGCATATAACCGGCTAGTATCATTAGTAACAACTTATCGAATCAACACTTGATCCGATAACCCGGCTATATCACATATAACCGATCAATGTCACATCGCAAGAATCGAATACAGTATCACATACTCGTATTATTCTCGGTCCCGCACATATCTCATATGCGCTCCTATTTCGTTTCGCTTGAGCCAGGAAACCTCTGTGTAGGACTCTAAAGACTCGTCAATACGCCGGCAGCAGATGATGATCATATCAAACATCCGCAAGCCGCAAGGGGTCTGCTAAACGTAACGGCCACCCGGGTATTGAGCGATCTGAAGATCGACGAGCAAGCCCGCTCACACTCCAGTGAATCCAACCAGTAACACTACCGTACAGTCCGGTCTGATCGTCTGATATGTCGCATATCTCGCCTAGGGGTGGTAAACGTCAGACCCCAATAGCTCGATAAGTCGTGTCGATATGAGGTCTATAACTGTTCGAGAAACTACTGGTAACACTTACCAATAAATCTCAGCAACCCTGGCCAGGGATTTCCTGTTATAGCCAATCGAACACAGCGCAACATCAACTCCCTATACCGGGAGAGACGAGTCCCCTCCTATCGCTCATTGCCTCCATGTGACTCGGGACTGTACCCAAAAACCACCGTTTTGCACGCCCTCTTGGACATGGTAAGATGGAAATCAAAGCACAGTGGGAACCACACAAGACTCTATGACGATCTCGGGTCAACAGACTACTCTGTACCAGTGTCACCAGAGAACTGCCATCTGACGTGAGGTATAATACCATCTGGGAGTTCTCGGCGAGTCCGTCCAGTGTACCCAGTCTCTACTGAGCACCCGTATATCATCTCTGATGTCAAACACCAATGGATATGGGATCATCCATTGCCCATCTGTATGGGTCGAGAAGGTATACGCTAGTCTACTCTGGTATATCGATGCCCCGTCTCGATACACCCTCGACTAGGGACTTTGAAGGATGTACTTATGGACTACCATGTCCCCACTAGTATGATCCGCATCATAGTCCAGGTAGTCAAGCACACATCCTAAGGGCTTTACCAACATGTAACAGAGAGACAATCAGTATACACGTTAAGGTAAAGAGCAACCAGATAGCATACTATCATGTCGAGCAAGAAAGTCCTCCCTATATATGTCCCAGCATCCACTACAATATACATCCTATGTACAGTAATGGCCTCTAGGGCATACATATAACTAACAGGGGTATCTCCTTACCACTAAGGCCCCCGCCGTCCCAGGTCCAGAATCCAGTATCGCGGATAAGGAAATCCGTAAGACCTGGGAGATTTACTGCACGAAGGCCAAGTGCCTTGTGCTTGCCTCTATGGACAATGTGTTGGATATAGTGCCCTCAAAGTCAATTATTGGATCGCAGGTACGTGATTGCAATGATTGAAGGAGGACCTATACCGGTAGGACAGTCTTACTCGAGATGATAGTATGCTATCTGGTTTGCCTTTGTCAGTCGTGTATAGCTATAGGTGACATTACTGTTCACTATTACACGTTGATAGAGCCCTTAGGATCCTGCTTGACTACCAACAGTATGATGGAGATCATATACGTGAGAGTTGGGTAGTCTATAAGCACATCCTTAATTGTGGTCCCTAGTCGTGGGAGTTTCGAGACAGGGCATCGATACTCCGGAGTAGACTAGTGTATACAGTCGAGACCCCGACGAAGGGCGATGGCCGGTCTCACAAGCCATTGGTTTCAGTTGGATCACCTAAGATGTATACAGGTGCTCATTGGGTTATGAGTACACCGGACAGGACTCGCCGGGAACCTACTAGTTGGTTTTATACCTAGCGTCAGATAGCAGTTCCCTGGTGACATATGTACAGGTTAGTTCATCGACCTGAGGTCGTCATTTTTCTCGTGTGAGTTCCCACTGTGCTTTGATTACTACCCTACCACGGCTCAAAGGAGTCATGAAAATAGGTTTTAGTTGGGTACAGTCCTGAGCCACATGGAGACAAGTGAGCGGATCGGCAGGGGATTCGTCTCTCCCAGTATTGGAGGTTAGATCGTGTTGTGTCTAGGAGAGCCATTACACCAAGTCCTTGGCCAAGGCAGGTGAGAATTACTGGTAGATATTCCAGTAGTTTCTCAGGGTGTTCAGGGCTACTCTCCGACACGACTTATACCGCTATTGGGGGTCTGACGTTACCAGCCCCCTATGCCCGATATGCGATGCTCATAGACGAACGGACCGGACTGTATGTATATTGTCACTGATAGGCTCAGTAGGGTTCCAGGATGAGTTCGCTCATCGGCTTCCCTTTCAGTTAGTACATAGGCAGTCATTACGCACAGCTAGTGCCGCTGACGTGCTTGTGGTTAAACCCACTGCCAGGGTACTGACGAGTCTTTAGAGTCCCCCATAGATTGTTTCCCATGTTCGGGCGAAACGTTGTAAAGGCCGTATGGTTTTATGGCAGGGTTCGAAAATGCACGTGCACTTGTGCACATGTCATATTTCGGACAGATAATACTGGTGGGCTTTGGTTTAAGCCGGATCCAAGTATTATATTGAGTGGGAATATTTTAGTCTCTCGTATTCGTATTCGGTTGGATTACGGATACATGTATGTATATACAGGTGAGGGGTATTCTCGTAATCCGTTACGAGAATACTTTATAAGATGCATTTCTTTTGGTTAATCATTTGGGTTTAAATGATTAAATGGATTTTGGAAAGAGTGACTCATTCTTGGTGACACATTTCTTCTAGCATGTTCATTAGTGGCTCATGCTAATGAGTCACTATGTGAGTCATGATAGAATTAATTGTTTTTTGTTTTGTGTATAGACATTTTAGGGTTTGTGGAGATATTTTTGGGAGATATTTTTTGAGATATTTTCTTTACACAAACCATATATATCTACTCACAAAAGAAATGACCACAAGTGATTATGCTTGAGTTCTTTTTCTCTTGATAGTTTTCTTGAGTTCACAATTTCCAATCCTTAGCATCTTCTTCAACCTTCACCCTAACCCTCTCATGTGATGAGAACCCTAGGGTGTTTGAGAAAAAATATTCTACTCATTCTCTACTTCATCTTGGTCATCTCTTTTAGCAGACTTGATGTCCGAGTTGCCTCGGTATAGAGGCGGGAGCCCATTTAAAGATCCTTTAATGTGGTGCCACCTCGATGAGGAGACAAGAGATCAGAGTTGCCGCGAGGAGCGTGGGATGATGGCTAAAGACCGAAGGACTCGGATCGATCGGTATAGCCTTTCTACCTCTTTACAGTTTGTTAGTATAGCGTTAATGGCAAGATCCGGGTTATAGTATGCGATAGCGCCAGTTATAAAAGTTTTTGTTCCGCGTTTGGCGTCAGAATGACGGCCGGGGCGCTACCGTAGACTTACATGGTATCAGAGCCACGCCATTAACCTTTACTAACTTGTTCTAACGTGTTTAAAATATCGATCGAACGAAATTTCCAAAACCGCGATTTCAATGTTAAAGTTTCTGTCGAATTTTTAAACTGGTCTAAAAATCATTTTGAGCATCTCAGAAAATCGTGCAGGCTTTTCTAAGACTACTGTAGAAATTTGGTAGATTGAATCCACTATACTGCCGCGGAACCGCCGCACAAACCATGGTTTGGCCGCAGTTCCGCCGCCAGTTTGTGGCAACAGTACACCATTTTTCTTCTGTGTGTTTTTAATGTGGAATTGTGGTTTCTGGTATATTTTGTTTAGGTCCAGATTTTGTTAGAGTACTGCAGTTGTACTTGGGGCCCACTTCGGGAAGTTTTGTCGATCAGAATTTTAAATATGTTTGTTTACAGTACTTACATTATATCTCCGACCATGAATGTCATTCGAGCGGTAAATCGTGTCTAATTGCTATAGTTCTTTTAGACGGGTTTGCGAACGTGACATTCACGTTGATGTTCTGTATTGTGCTGTGATGTTGCGGATTTGTCGTGGTGGATAGCAGTATGCAATGGTAGTGCAGTTTGGATTTATTTATACATTTGATACTGCGGGGCGAGCGTCCAACATGTGGACTGCCGTCACTGCCTGTTTGTATAATATTCTTTTGGGGAACGACCGGGCTGAGGTCGATGTACCCATTGTACATATTTTTCATTTATGTACTAGGTTTACCCCGCGACGGAGTGCATGGATAACCGGGTTCTCGAGGGCAACTGGTCAGCATCTCATGGCTTTGAGAGGCAGGGGGCCTCACTCTAGAATTGGCAGACTATTCGCCGGACTAGTAGGGGGTACAGGTTGACCCAAGGAGGGGTGCTCATGTTACCGGATTCCGTGAAGTGCAGGGTGGTCCATTCACTTTGCTGTAGGGGGCTGCCTCGCTTCAGGTTTTGGCGGGTAACTTGCCGCACCGGTAGGGGTCTAGGTTTCATTGCACAGGCTATCCACACGACCAGGGAACGTCGGGTTTCAGTAGCGGCTCTGTGAAACCCGGGAATCCCAGATTATTTGTATTGTTCTGTGATGCTTATTACTTTTCTGTAATGTTGCATTTATCATGCCTGGAGCGATTATTGTATATTGGTATATATACTGGTAGATGTTGTATATGTTTTACACACGCGCTAGTCCTGTCCCCGCTCTGTCGTTAGTTAAGTAACCTAACGGGTGATGACGGGACCCAGTGACGAATGCGGATGGCATATACGTATATTTTATTTTCGTTCTTTTCTGGTGTGATTAATTGATGGGACTGCGTTGATTCTAATCAATGCAAGGAAAAAAAACCTATTTGGACGTTGTTGGAACAGTTTTAAAAAGTGTTATTACAAGGACGTTTTCTTTTGTTTTGCACAGTGGTATTCAGTTGGAATATCCTGCACCTCATTCGACGAAGCAAGGGCCGAGATCCCTTCACCGGGAGTGACCCCTTGGGCAGAAATTTGCGTCAGGGTAATAACTTCACTATAGTCGATTACTTGTTGCTTTGCATCGCGGTATTCAGTTGGAATATCCTGCACCTCATTTTACGAGGAAAGAGCCGAGATCCCTTCACCGGGAGTGGCCTCTTTAGCGAAGGTTTTCACCACTATATTTTGTAAAAAGCTATCAGGTTCCTTCAGCGATATCAAGTTCGTTACATTAAAGGTTTTTCGCTAAAAACCAGCCGTAGCCCTCCGTCGTTTCAGACGGGTAGCACGTAGTATTCATGCTATGTTTGTTGGCCTTCGTCAAGGCATAGTGGATGGTAGCTGCTTGTTACCTTTCTGTTGCATAGATAGATGAGTTGGTTTGGGACAATCGTTCTGCCATTTGACCAACGTCATGGGCATGTACGGGGGGGGGTTCAAATTGACAAGATAATGACGGGTAGAACTTGACATGTGACTTATGATTTGTTGGCCTTCGTCAAGGTCATGAGAGCATGGGGAAAAAATCCACATCGGGAGTTTCTAAAGAAACTGAAACTTTCCAAGTATGCGCATACCTTCTGGAGTGTGATAACGTGAGTGGATACCTTCACGTTATCATGCGATGATAGTTGGATCCCGATTCCCACTGATGAGTTGGTTTACTCTTCGGGTGATCCCGATTGATTCTTCTTTCAGGTTTGGAGGAGAATTTGACAGTACAGTGGGAGGTTTCCTGATTAGATAAAGTGATAACCATTCTGATCTAGGTTAGAGTGCACGCAGAGTGTTTCTTTTCTCTCTCTCTTTGGCAGCGACCATTGACCGAGCCTAGACTATGACTCAGTGACCAAGTTGACCGAACCTTCTTAAAATACTGGCTTTTGGATTGTCTAAGTTGCATAAGTCATTGCCGCTCCTTCTTTTACCCTTTGCATTTCTCAGAACACCTAGTATCACTATGAACATCCACTTACATTGGATAGATCCTGTTAGTGTATATGCCCTAGGGGCCATTATTGTATCATACTAGTTTGTATATTACTTAATGGAAGCTTAGGATATTCACATGTATATAACAGTCTTGCTAAACATGGTAGTATGCTACTTGGTTTTTCTATCTTAATATGTGAGTATACGTATTGATAGAGCTCTTAGGATCTTGCTTGACTACCAGCGTTGTGATGGCAGTCACACTAGTGGGGGCTGGGTAGTCTACAAGCACATCCTTATTCAGGTCCCTAGTCGTTGGATTATCGAGACAGGGCATCAATACTACGGAGTAGACTAGTGTGTACGCTTCTCATCCCAGTTGGGGAGATGGTCTGTCCCACAGCCGTCAGTACGTCGTACTGGAGGTAGTATGCAGGTGCTCGTTGGGTTACGGGTACACCGGACAGGACTCACAGGGAACTGTTGGATGGTTTTATACCAGTCGTCAGTGAACAGTTCCCAGGTGACATGAGTACAGCATAGTCCGCAGACTTGACACTGCTACTTCGCCTCGAGTGTGTCCCACTGTTCTTAGATTGCTACCCTACCACGGCTCAAAGGAGTCGTGCAAACAGGTAGCAGTTGGGTGCAGTCCCGAGCACTTGGAGGCAGTGGCGGTTAGACAGGATTCGTCTCTCCCGGTATTGGGGGTTGATATCGCGCTGTGTCAGAGAGCCATTACGCAAAGTCCTTGGCCAGGGCAAGCGAGATTTGCTGGTAGGTTCCAGTAGTTTCTCAGGGTGTAATGGGCTTCCCTCCGACACGACTTATACCGCTATTAGGGGACTGACGCTTGCCGCCCCCTAGGCCCGATATGTGATAGTCTTAGACGAACGGACCGGACTGTACGGAGATTGTCACATCAGACTCAGTAGGAGTTCGGATGGGTTTCCTCATCGGCCTTCTTATCGACATCTACCTGGGGACCGTTACGTACAGCTAGTGCCGCTTGCGGTCTGTGGTTAAACCCACTGCCAGCGTAGTAGTCGAGTCTCTAGAGTCCCACACAGAGAGTTTTCCTACTCCAGGCGAAACGATATAGAGGTCGTATGGTTTTACGACAAGGGTTCGGACGCATACGTGTGTTTACACACGTACGACTTTCGGACAGTTTTTACCAGTCGGCTTTGGTTTAAGCCAGTTACTGGTATCCGGTTATTGGATTTATACAGTCTAAAGTTTTTCCGTATTTTTGCGGAAAGGAGGGGCGTTCTCGTAATTGCGCGAGAAGCTTCTAGAAGATGGTGACTAAGGAGGTTTAGGTGGCATATACAATGAATGTGATTAGTGAGTCATATGGATGATTCATCCATGTCATTAATGCATCATAAATGCTTAATGACTCATGGAGATGAATCATCACTTGATATTTATCAAGCATGGTTGTTAAATGATTTATTTTCTTTTCTTGATAAAAAGAAATGCTTGATATATATTATCATAACTCATTATTCTCACTTCATTATTATCTTCACCTTCTCTCTCCTCAACCTCTCCCTCTTCAAACCCTAATCCTCCCCTCTCATGTGTTGAGTACAAGGATTAGTTAGACTAATTAAACCATAACCCTCACTCTATATCACCTAGCTTCTTTGATTAGCACTTAAAGAAGGTTAGTTGCCTCAAGTTTAGAGGCTAAGCTTGGAGTAAAGCTCTCGGGTGGATCGTCTACTACTTCGAGAAGGCCGAGGAGGAGGAGGAGTTCGCAAAGACGAAGGACACGATTCGTTAGGTATAATCCCTAAACATAGTAGTATAGAACTTCTATGTTTCATGTTAGTTATCGTTTAGCTTCGATTCGTGCGGTTAGTCGATGTTTAAGCAAAAAACAAGATCGTTTTTCAAATTTCCGCCTCCCCGCAAGTCGTGGGGTGTTGTACATCGACTAACAGTGGTATCAGAGCCTCGCTAAACAATAAATAACTTGCAAATTTGTATGAATTTCGAACGAAAAAAACGAAACCGGAAAAGCCCGAAATCATGGTTTTCTGTCGAATTTTAAATGAAGGCCTAAAATTTTTCAGGGAGGTTCAGAAAGCTTAAAAAGACAGTAGAAGAACACCCAAGAAATTTGGGCCCCTGAATCGCCTAAAGAGCCGCGGAACCGCGGCGGATCGCACCGATTCGCCGCGCTTCCGCCGCCGAGTTGGCGATCCAGGAACCCAATTTTCCTGTGTTGCTTCTCTGTGATATTTGGTATTTTCTGGAAGTTTTTATTTTTGCTCAGGTTTCAGATTTACAGAGAAGTATTGGAGCAAAATTAAAAGTGTTTAATCGATCGAAATTATACAGTAATTGCTTGTTGGATTATATCTGTGTTTGTATAATGTGTTCGTAAACCTCCCCTAACTGCTAGTATGTCGGTTGGCAGGGGGTTGCACATTTCTGTAATGGTTTTTACTGTTTGTGGATATGAACTGTGTTGGACTGTTATGATGTATAGCCGGGGTTATGTGATGGGTTGTTATTTAATTCATTTGATGTAAATGTAATTTGTTGTAATATTATTTTGCGGGGCACATCCAGGTTGCGGTTTTAGCCACCGTTGTATTATTTCATTTTACTGTTTTTGCTCCTAGGACAGACCCAAGGTGGGGTGCACAAACTGCCGGGCGGGTAGTTTGCCGTACCCGTTGGGGTCTTGGGTGGGGTAATGGCTATTCATCACAACTGTGTAATCTGTTTTTTGTTGCAGGCTCAAAACAAACACGGATTGCTTGCAAATCCAATAAAGTTCATCTGTGATCTGGAATGCCTATTATTGCGTCTGACGAATGTACAATATCTATATATGATAGCTATTTAGACGTCACTTATGTTTTACACCCGCGCTAGCCCAGCCCCCGCTCTGTCGTTAGTTAAGTAACCTAACGGGTGATGACGGGACCCCGTGGCGAATGCGGATGGCATAAGAGGATGTTGTATTTTCGTTGTTTTCTGCAATGATAGGTTAATGATAGGACGCATTATTTATAATGCAAAGAAAATAAACCAAAAGTTTAATCGTTGGAACAATTTAAAAGAAACCACTCGGTTAATTTTAAAACAGATATTTTTAAATGCGGAGCTTTAACCACTCCTTTTAAAAGCTATCAGGTTCCTTCGGTTATATCAAGTTCACTACGTTCACGGTTTCGCCAAAACCATTCGTAGCCCTCCGTCATTTCATCTGGGTATTCAGTAGTATTCAAGCTATGTATTTTGACCTAACGCCAAGGCATAGTGTTTGGTAGCTACTGGGTATTCATTTGTTGCATAGATAGATGAGTTAGTTTGGGACAGTCGTATTATCATTTTGGCCGAACGTCAAGGATATATACGGATGGGTTCAAATTGACAAGATAATGACGGGTAGAACTTGACATGTGACTTATGACATTTTGACCTAACGCCAAGGTCATAAGAGCATGGGGCAAAAATATATATCGGGAATTTCTAAAGAAACTGAAATTTGCAAAGAGTTGCATACCATTTGGAGTTTGATGAATGTTGGTAGGATTCCTTCAACATTATCATACAATGATATTTGGATCCCGATCCTACTGTGAGTATATGCTACTTATCAGGAGATTCGTCACTTAACGATCAATGCTATAAACCAAATAGGTGTCCAGAAAGGTGTCAGCGGGGTTACGCCCCCAGAGAAAAGAGGTTATTTAATTAAGGAACTTCGCGAAAGCGTTGGAAAACCTCCCTCGAAGTATCGACTCTAGCCTGGCTGAACGGTTAAGCAAGAATTGTACAGTGAGAATAGTCCTGGCTAATTCTTCTTTTATAGTTTGAGGAAGGATTCGAGAAACAGTGGGAGCCATCCAGTTTAGATAAACTAAAAACCACTCTAAACTTGCAAGAGCATCATGCTAAAGAGTTTCCTTCTCTCTCTCCTAATTGCAGCGACCCTGAAAATGACTGGACTTAAGTTACTTTTAGAGAAAAATATACTGACAGGGCCAAACTATAAAGATTGGCTGCGGAATGTCAAAATGGGTTTGACCTATGACAAACTGGGGTACGTCCTCACCGCTACGGCACCTGCTGTCCCTGGTCCCAAATCCAGCAATGCGGATAAGGAAATCCGCAAAACCTGGGATTTAGATTGCGCGAAAGCCAAGTGCATCGTGCTTGCCTCAATGAACAATGAACATCAGAGGAGGCACGAAGATATGATCCTAGATGGCATATTTCTCCATACAAAGGAACTTTATGGAGAGCAATCTCGTATAGCAAGATACGAGACCTCTAAGAACTTGTTTCGAGCGAGGTTGGCTGTCGGGTCATCGGTAGGAGAACATGTCCTAAAGATGATCGGCTATATTGAAGAGCTCGCAGACCTTGGGACGACTTTGGATAATGAGCTCTATACAGACCTTATTCTCCAGTCCCTTCCTCACACCTACGCCCAGTTTATCCTGAACTTCAACATTCAAAGAAAAGAAGTTGAACTTCCGGAACTCCTGAACATGTTAAGGAGTGCAGAGGGCACCTTGCAGAAGACAAGGGAAACACCCGCTATGTTTGTTAGCGGTGCATCTTCTTCCGGGTCTAAGGCTAGGGCCAAAGGAAGGAAGAAGAAGGCCGCCATCAAACCTAGAGGAGGTGTTAGTAAGGTGGGAGGGAAGGGAAAGAAAAAGTTTGCAGTACCGGTAGTTGGCCAGGATGAGTGCTTCCATTGTCACAGGAAAGGGTACTGGAAAAAGGATTGCAAGGCGTGGAACGCCAAGAACCAGGAACCGAAGCAAGCTGTGGCTTCGACTTCAGGTGTGTTTGTAATTGAGAATTGTCTGTCGATCAACTCTACTTCCTGGGTATTGGATACCGGATCAGGATCTCATATTTGCAATTCATTGCAGGCACTGAGAAACCGTAGAGTGCTGAAGGAAGGTGATATGACCCTAAAGGTTGCTAACGGAGCTAGCGTGGGAGCTGCGTCCGTCGGGGATTATCACCTAGGATTGACGAGTGGACACATTTTGGTTTTACATAACTGTTTTTTTATACCAAGCTTAACGTGTAATATCATATCAGTTTCCTTGTTATCAAATAAAGGTTATGATTTCACGTTTGTAAGAGATGTTGTTAACATCCACCTTAATCATGGTTTGATTGGGTCCGGTACACTAAATAACGGTATATATGTTTTAAACCAACTCCAAATTTTCAATGTCCAGAACACACTTAAAAGAAAGTCTCCAGATTTAAATAAAGCTTTCTTATGGCATTGTAGACTGGGTCACATCAATGAGAGAAGGTTGACTAAGTTGCATAGAGAAGGATATTTGGACTCGTTCGAATATCAAACTTATGACACTTGTCAATCTTGTCTCAAAGGAAAGATGACAAAGACTCCATTTACTGGACATGGAGTAAGAGCGAGCGAGCTTTTAGGACTCATACACAGCGATGTATGTGGTCCATTGTCTACACATGCAAGAGGTGGTTTTTCCTATTTCATTACTTTCACGGATGATTACTCAAGATACGGATTCATTTATCTGATAAAACATAAATCCGAGGCTTTTGAGAAATTCCGAGAGTATAAGAATGAAGTAGAAAACCAAACCGGCAAAAATATCAAGACACTTAGATCTGATCGAGGTGGTGAATACTTGAGTGCCGAGTTCCTAGGTTACCTAAAAGAGAAAGGAATTCTCTCTCAGCTTAGACCTCCATACACTCCACAGCATAACGGTGTATCGGAGAGACGGAATCGAACCCTATTGGATATGGTACGATCCATGATGAGTAATGCTGAGTTACCGCGATCTTTCTGGGGTTATGCGCTAGAATCAGCGGCATATCTTTTGAACATGGTTCCTACCAAGACTGTGCCTACCACTCCATATCAGATGTGGAGCGGGAAGAAACCCCATCTACAGTATATTAAGATTTGGGGATGTCCAGCTTTTGTTAAAAAGCAGCATGTGGACAAGCTCGAGGCACGATCAGTAAAGTGTCAGTTTGTGGGATATCCAAAGAATTCCAGGGGATATCTATTCTATTACGCAGAGGAACAAAAGGTATTTGTTTCTCGTAATGCCCATTTTCTAGAACATCAGTTTTTAGAAAAGGAATCAAGTGGGAGCGAAATAGAACTGGAAGAAATTCCAGAACCACAAACTAATACTGAAAGTTTAGTAGAACCAGTAGTTCAAGAAGAACAGGACATTCCCGCACCCCTCCGCAGGAGTAGTAGGCCGTCTCATCCGCCTGAGAGATACTACGGTTTTCTCATAGATGGGGATAGAGAGGATTGCATCATAGATGATGATGAACCTACTGACTTCCAGCAGGCCATCCAGAGCGGCGACTCGGTACGATGGCTAGATGCAATGCGGACCGAAATGGAGTCCATGTACACCAACAAAGTATGGACTTTGGACTTTGCTCCAGATGGGGTAAAACCCATAGGATGCAAATGGATCTTCAAGAAAAAGATTGGTGTAGATGGACAGGTGGAAACCTATAAGGCTAGACTTGTTGCAAAGGGTTTTCGTCAAAGACCTGGTTTGGACTATGACGAAACTTTTTCTCCAGTGGCTATGCTCAAATCCATTCGGGTCCTTCTTGCTATTGCTGCCTTCCATGATTATGAAATCTGGCAGATGGACGTAAAGACGGCTTTTCTAAATGGAAATTTAGAAGAGTGCGTCTATATGGATCAGCCAGAGGGTTTCAATCAGAGTGGGAGCAGCGGGAAAGTATGCAAGCTGCTTAAGTCCATTTATGGACTAAAGCAGGCATCGTGGAGTTGGAACATCTGTTTTGATGAGACAGTCAAAGAATATGACTTTATCAAAAATCCAGATGAACAGTGCATATTTAGTAAAGTTGTAGCCAGAAGTGTCGTATTCCTCGTCTTGTACGTGGATGACATTCTATTGATAGGAAATGACATTCCTATGCTACAATCTGTCAAAGGATTCTTGTCACACAGGTTCTCCATGAAAGACCTGGGTGATGCCTCTTACATTCTGGGGATCCGGATCTATCGTGATAGATCCAAAAGGATGTTGGGACTTTCGAAGTCCAGGTATATCGACACTGTACTGAAAAGATTCAGTATGGAAGATTCTAAGCGCGGTAATCTACCGGCTTGTCACGGAATCACCCTTTCCAAAGAGATGTCTCCCAAGACTGATTTGGAAAGGGAACGCATGTCTATTATACCCTACGCTTCTGCGGTAGGCTCTATAATGTATGTGATGTTGTGCACCAGACCAGATGTAGCTTACGCACTGAGCGTGGTAAGCCGGTATCAGTCAGACCCAGGGGAGAAGCACTGGATAGCAGTAAAGAACATTCTCAAGTGCCTGAGAAGGACAAAGGAGATGTTCATGGTTTACGGCGGAAAAGACCTCAGGTTGGAGGCCTTTGCTGATTCCGGCTTCCAGAGTGATAAGGACGATTCCAAGTCCATGTCGGGTTATGTCTTTACCCTCAATGGAGGGGCGGTGTGCTGGAAGAGCTCCAAGCAGGACACCGTTGCTGACTCGACGATGGAAGCGGAGTATATAGCTGCTTGCGATGCCGCAAAAGAAGCAGTCTGGATGAAGAAGTTCCTAACAGAACTTCAGGTGGTTCCTACCATAGTTGATCCAATACCTCTGTATTGCGACAACAACGGAGCTATAGCTTTAGCAAAGGAACCAAGGTCCCATCAGAAATCCAGACACATCTTAAGGCGGTATCACCTGATCAGGGAGATCATTGATCGTCAGGAGATCGAGGTTCGGAGAGTTGCTTCTGAAGAGAACATTGCTGATCCATTCACAAAGGCCCTACCTCAGATTCAGTTCGAGAGGCTACTCGAGATCATCGGTCTTCGATATGCCAGTTCATGGCCCTAGTGCAAGTGGGAGATTGTTAGTGTATATGCCCTAGGGGCCATTATTGTATCATACTAGTTTGTATTTTACTTAATGGAAGCTTGGGATATTCACATGTATATGACAGTCTTTCTAAACATGGTAGTATGCTACTTGGTTTTTCTATCTTAATATATGAGTATGCGTATTGATAGAGCTCTTAGGATCTTGCTTGACTACCAGCGTTGTGATGGCAGTCACACTAGTGGGGGCTGGGTAGTCTACAAGCACATCCTTATTCAGGTCCCTAGTCGTTGGATTATCGAGACAGGGCATCGATACTCCGGAGTAGACTAGTGTGTACGCTTCTCATCCCAGTTGGGGAGATGGTCTGTCCCACAGCCGTCAGTACGTCGTACTGGAGATAGTATGCAGGTGCTCGTTGGGTTACGGGTACACCGGACAGGACTCACAGGGAACTGTTGGATGGTTTTATACCAGTCGTCAGTGAACAGTTCCCAGGTGACATGAGTACAGCATAGTCCGCAGACTTGACACTGCTACTTCGCCTCGAGTGTGTCCCACTGTTCTTAGATTGCTACCCTACCACGGCTCAAAGGAGTCGTGCAAACAGGTAGCAGTTGGGTGCAGTCCCGAGCACTTGGAGGCAGTGGCGGTTAGACAGGATTCGTCTCTCCCGGTATTGGGGGTTGATATTGCGCTGTGTCAGAGAGCCATTACGCAAAGTCCCTGGCCAGGGCAAGCGAGATTTGCTGGTAGGTTCCAGTAGTTTCTCAGGGTGTAATGGGCTTCCCTCCGACACGACTTATACCGCTATTAGGGGACTGACGCTTGCTGCCCCCTAGGCCCGATATGCGATAGTCTTAGACGAACGGACCGGACTGTACGGAGATTGTCACATCAGACTCTGTAGGAGTTCGGATGGGTTTCCTCATCGGCCTTCTTATCGACATCTACCTGGGGACCGTTACGTACAGCTAGTGCCGCTTGCGGTCTGTGGTTAAACCCACTGCCAGCGTAGTAGTCGAGTCTCTAGAGTCCCACACAGAGAATTTCCCTACTCCAGGCGAAACGATATAGAGGTCGTATGGTTTTACGACAAGGGTTCGGACGCATACGTGTGTTTACACACGTACGACTTTCGGACAGTTTTTACCAGTCGGCTTTGGTTTAAACCAGTTACTGGTATCCGGTTATTGGATTTATACAGTCTAAAGTTTTTCCGTATTTTTGCGGAAAGGAGGGGCGTTCTCGTAATTGCGCGAGAAGCTTCTATAAGATGGTGACTAAGGAGGTTTAGGTGGCATATACAATGAATGTGATTAGTGAGTCATATGGATGATTCATCCATGTCATTAATGCATCATAAATGCTTAATGACTCATGGAGATGAATCATCACTTGATATTTATCAAGCATGGTTGTTAAATGATTTATTTTCTTTTCTTGATAAAAAGAAATGCTTGATATATATTATCATAACTCATTATTCTCACTTCATTATTATCTTCACCTTCTCTCTCCTCAACCTCTCCCTCTTCAAACCCTAATCCTCCCCTCTCATGTGTTGAGTACAAGGATTAGTTAGACTAATTAAACCATAACCCTCACTCTATATCACCTAGCTTCTTTGATTAGCACTTAAAGAAGGTTAGTTGCCTCAAGTTTAGAGGCTAAGCTTGGAGTAAAGCTCTCGGGTGGATCGTCTACTACTTCGAGAAGGCCGAGGAGGAGGAGGAGTTCGCAAAGTCGAAGGACACGATTCGTTAGGTATAATCCCTAAACATAGTAGTATAGAACTTCTATGTTTCATGTTAGTTATCGTTTAGCTTCGATTCGTGCGGTTAGTCGATGTTTAAGCAAAGAACAAGATCGTTTTTCAAATTTCCGCCTCCCCGCAAGTCGTGGGGTGTTGTACATCGACTTACAGATCCATCGTATGATTATATACGAACTCGAAGGGACTTCTTCAAGGATGGATTCAGGTTCAGGAGAAATTGAATTGGTTTATTCAGTTGTCTTTTATTATCACCTTCTCTCAGGTTGCGAGGGCTCCTTGGTTTAGGACAGTATACCTATTACGCTTATTGGATAGTTTTCTTCCAAACCATAGGCAGGTGCCGAAAGCTAGGGAATGAAGAAAACCAATTAGCCTAAGTAGGGTGTACAGAAGGGGACTCATACAGAGTATTGTATGTTGTCCAGTGTCCATCAGGACAAAGGGGTTGGTCCTCGTACTATGTTCGATTTACTTGTGACTTCTCTAGTTTTTTTTAGACAAGTGTTTCGTAGAAATACAAGGTCTAAGTTTTGAGAAGTTGTGGGTATAGGAATAAAGTAGGGAACCAGATGTCGCAAGTATCGGGATTCTTCAAAGAGATCGAAGATGTAGATACTTGTGATTGGTATTCAGTTGATAGTAATGGTTTTGAGAAACTCGTTTCTCTTTCAGGTTACTCATAATTGGATGTATTCCTAGGTTAAGTAATGCTGATTAGTCTCTCTCCATTAAGTTAATATGCATTGGGGACAGCTGCATGATTTGAATCTGGTTCCAATTAAATTAGTGCCAAAGTTTCTATATTGGATATAGAATGGTTCATATCTTAACGATATTAAGGTACGGGGAGTTGTCCGGCTTTTGCTTAAAACCAAACTTTGGATAACTCAAGGCACGTTTCTGTAATGGCAGTTTATGCATTGACCCAGGCTATGACGAGGGTTGATTTTCTACCATCTGAAAGATCAATGGTGATATTGTTCTTGACTCGCCACAGTTTTTGTAAAAATAGATTTTTTCAGAAAACAGTAGTGAGAGTATGGTAGAACTGGAAGAGATTCCAGAACCGCAAACGATTACGGAAAATTAAATAGGACCTAAAGATTCGATCAGGTTTGACATTCCATTAGCCACTCCGCAGATATGGTGGGTAACCTCAGGCAACCGAGAGGTACTCCGGTAGCCTCAAGGACGGTGACAGGGAGGTTCTTGTTTACCCAGACTTGACACTACTGTTGTTCCAGGCTATGAGACCCGGCAGGAGGTTAAGTATAGCGTCGTTCTAAACTATCTTTAGAAGTGCACGTATATATTATTCTGCCAGAGGGTTGTTGTGGTCAGTGGGAGTAGCGGAAGTATAGTGGGCAAGTAGCTTATATCTATTTATAGACTAGAACAGATATAGCGGAAATAGATCATCTAATTTTTGATGTAACAATCATGGTTTTGACTTCATCAGAATAGGGGATGGATCTGTTAAGAAGGTAGTAGAGTGTGATGTCCTGGTATTTGGATGACATACACATCGTAGGAAGAAAAATTCCTATACTGCGATCGGTTGTATTTTGGTTGTCACACAGTTGTTTCTCCACACAGGATATGGATATAATATCAGACATTCTGGTTACTAGATCTATAGTTTTAGATCTAGATTTGGGTAGTTTCCCAATTTGGGTACTTAGACAGTATTCTAAAAGTATTTGGAATAGATGACTCTTGGCATGGTGGTGTACCTGCAGGTGATGGAGTCACCCTCTCTAAAGGTGTCTTACAGACTAAAGAGGAGAGGGATGTGCATGATTAGCATATCGCTTAGGCAATTGAGTCAATCATGAGATGTCAAGTACCACACCAGATGTTGTTTTTGCACTAGATGCAATAAGTTTATATTAATCCAATCCTGAAAAAACATACGGAAGCAGTTTTAGAACATAAGTGCATGTTCTAGGGATTTGATGACGGCAGCCTCCTTCGGGAGACGGTTATCATTCCAGGCTTCCAAAGGTGACATGGATGACAGAGTGATTGTCAGAGTTATAGTTTTCCCTCTGACAAAGGGGGCAGTATTATGGACAGGTGGTCCAAGAGGATACTATGGGAGGCATGGTGCTGGATATTGATTAGTTTTAGTTGTCGATACAGTCCAAGAAGTTTGGATTTGGAGTTCATTTATGAACTAGGTCCCATCAGATATCCAGACATATTCTAAGACAGGTATTACTCAATTCGGGAGATGGCTTTCTCCGCGAACATGAGATTAAGAGAGACATAGAAAGGAACATTAGGGTGGATCCACTCACTAAGGCTATTTCTCGAACACAAGAGTTTTTACAAACATGCTTTGTGAAACTGTTTAGTAGAGGAGTTGGGTGTTCGGTATCACACGGGCTGTGAGTATGCGACATCGCAATAATTAGCCTTAAGTGAAAGTGGGAGATTGTTGGATATAGTTGTAAGTCGACGTTAGACACCCCACATGATGCGGGGAGGCGGAATAGGTAAAACAATCATTTTTTTTAAACTAACATCGACTAACTTTACGGATCTTTGCCAAACCCTAACTAACAACAACATAGAAGTCATTAGCAACTATGAAAGATGATTATACCTAATGAATCAAGTCCTTCTTGTTCTCGTAGACCACCTCCTCGTCGTTCTCCTCGATGTGATAGAAGATCTACCCGAGAGCTACTTCTCCAAGCTTTAACCTCTCACTTGAGGTAACTAGGTTGCTATGAGTGCTAATCAAAGTAACCTAGAA
This sequence comes from Agapanthus africanus, assembly GCA_030015575.1. Classification (NCBI taxonomy): domain Eukaryota; kingdom Viridiplantae; phylum Streptophyta; class Magnoliopsida; order Asparagales; family Amaryllidaceae; genus Agapanthus; species Agapanthus africanus. The sequence continues at coordinate 322,568,078 of JASDDO010000018.1, read as the reverse complement.
GATATAGAATAGGATTAGGGATCTATTAGTCTTGCTAACCTTTGGATCTCAACACATGAGAGGTTAGGGTTAGTTCTTTGAAGAGAGAGAGCTTGAGGAGAGAGAAGGTGAGAGTGAGAATGATCTTGGAAAAATATCTCATTGTGAATATATGAAGCATAAGATATTTATTAAAAGAATAACAAATAATAATATCATCATGCTTCATTAACTCACCTTGGGTGATTCATCCTATGGGTCATTAATCAATAAATGCATCATTAACTCGTTTGGATGAATCACACCATGAGTCATTAATCCAATTAATGCAAATTCCACCTAAGCCTCCAACTCATCAATCTTCTAGAAGCTTCTCGACAAATTACGAGAATGCCCCTCCCATCTGTGAAAACACAGAAATACTTGAGACTGTAAAAATCCAATAATCCAATACTAGAATCTGGCTTAAACCAAAGCCTGCTAGTAAAAACCGCCCGAACATCGTACGTGCGTAAAAACACGTATGTGTCCGAACCCTGTCGTAAAACCATACGACCTCTATATCGTTTCGCCCGAAGCAGGGAAACTCTCTATGTGGGACTCTAAAGACTTGACTACTACGCTGGCAGTGGGTTTAACCACAGACCGCAAGCGGCACTAGCTGTACGTAACGGTCCCCAGGTAGATGTCGATAAGAAGGCCGATAAGGAAACACATCCGAACTCCTACTGAGCCTGATGTGACAATCTCCATACAGTCCGGTCTGTTCGTCTAGGACTATCGCATATCGGGCCTAGGGGAAGCAAGCGTCAGCCCCCTAAAAGCGGTATAAGTCATGTCGGAGTGAAGCCCATTACACCTTGAGAAGCTGCTGGAAAACCTACCAGTATATCTCGCTTGCCCTGGCCAGGGACATTGCGTAATGGCTCTCCAAACACAGCGTGATATCAACTCTCAATACCGGGAGAGACGAATCCTATCTAACCGCCACTGCCTCCAAGTGCTTCGGGACTGCACCCAACTGCTACCTGTTTGCATGACTCCTTTGAGCCGTGGTAGGGTAGCAACTAAGAACAGTGGGAACACACTCGAGACGAAGCAGCAGTGTCAAGTCTGCGGACTATGCTGTACTCATGTCACCTGGGAACTGTTAACTGACGACGGGTATAATACCAACCAACAGTTCTCTGCGAGTCCTGTCCGGTGTACCCGTAACCCAACGAGCACCTGTATACTATCTCCAGTACGACGTACTGATGGCTGTGGGACAGACCATTTCCCCTGCTAGGATGAGAAGCGTACACACTAGTCTACTCCGGAGTATCGATGCCCTGTCTCGATAATCCTACGACCAGGGACCTGAAAAAGGATGTGCTTGTAGACTACCCAGCCCCCACTAGTGTGACTGCCATCACAACGCTGGTAGTCAACCAAGATCCTAAGGGCTCTATCAATATGCATTCTCGATATGCTAACATATACACTTATTAAGATAAATATAAACCAAGTAGGTTTAGCAAGCCTGTTAATATAACTATGAATATCCAAAGCTTCCATTAAGTAATATACAAGCCAGTATGATACAATAATGGCCCCTAGGGCATATACACTACCAATAGTGCCCTCAAAGTCAATTATTGGATCGCAGGTACGTGATTGCAATGATTGAGGGAGGACCTATACCGGTAGGACAGTCTTACTCGAGATGATAGTATGCTATCTGGTTTTCCTTTATCAGTCATGTACAGCTATAGGTGACATTACTGTTCACTATTACACGTTGATAGAGCCCTTAGGATCCTGCTTGACTACCAACAGTATGATGGCGATCATATACGTGAGAGTTGGGTAGTCTATAAGCACATCCTTAATTATGGTCCCTAGTCATGGGAGTTTCGAGACAGGGCATCGATACTCCAGAGTAGACTAGTGTATACAGTCGAGACCCCAACGAGAGGCGATGGCTGGTCTCACAAGCCATTGGTGTCAGTTGGATCACCTAAGATGTATACAGGTGCTCATTGGGTTATGAGTACACCGGACAGGACTCGCCGGGAACCTGCTAGTTGGTTTTATACCTAGCATCAGATAGCAGTTCCCTGGTGACATGTGTACAGGTTAGTTCATCGATCTGAGGTCGCCATTTGTCTCGTGTGAGTTCTTACTGTGCTTTGATTACTACCCTACCACGGCTCAAAGGAGTCGTGCAAACAGGTTTTAGTTGGGTACAGTCCCGAACCACATGGAGGCAAGTTGTCACGTCCCGAAAGTACGGAACATGACCGGCACTTAAACTACGAAACGTCTCGAGGCGTACGTAATCTAAGTAAACCGAAAACCCAGAAATCCAAACCAAGAAAAGAAGTAGAGTGAAGGAAAACCAATTTAAAACAAGTAGTTTTAATAGCATAAGCCGAATTATGCGGTTTTTAAGAACATCAAAATTTACTGAAAATTTCGACAGAATCTCCTTTGTAAAAACTGGCTCCCAAACGGGATACAACATGAAAAGTATACGAAATCAATAAAAAGGCATCCCCAAGCGGGAGTTAGCTCTTCGTCAATCGACGGTCACAACCACACAAGCAATATAATATACAACGCCAACGGCGAGGATCAAAATTCAAAAAGAAACTCAAATCCACAAGAAAACCGCAGAAAAATAACGCGCGACTATAAGGTCGAAGGAATAACATCACTGGTCTCTATCTCAAAATAAATACATGTTTGGTTGATGGAATTTACTAGATACAACGGAATAATATTATACAAGGTAATAGGATGGGTACGATACAAGAAAAACCCACCTACTGACAAGTCACCCGAATGAAACTGAGCCCGCAAAGCCGTAATGAAACCTGTACGGCAAACCTGCAAGAAACTGGGGCACAACGGGGGTGAGTTGCCAACCCGTGAATAGAAAAACATCTACGCACAGAAATCGCATGTATGACGCAATCCTAGGTCATACGATCATAATATATCCTCAAAAAAGTATATAACATGCAGCCTATAACAAGGCTAGGGTAAATATCTAACCCGAGTGTAATCTCATGTGCCCGTGTCAGTGCCTCAGGTAGCAATATATCATATGAATGAGGTATGAATGCATGAAAACAGAATACATGTAAATAAAGAACTGTTTTTATAATTTAGTGAGATTTCCTTTGTATTTTTAAAATGAGGTATCATAATGAAATCAGCATAAAACAGTGCCTAGCATCGGCACAAAACATAATCCTAATATCTTGATATCTCTGTATCACAGTCTCTGTACCTCAATATCTCGAAATCTCAATATCTCAATCACAATATCTAGGGCGCCGTCAGTCCAGACCGGCCCCTACCATCCATCTCAAGACCACGACGGTATCCTCCGGATATCCGACGCGTCGGGTAAAATCACCGGTAGGTAGTGCTCCCCTGCCAGGCTCACATCGTCATCATCACGCGCTTCTTGCCCCGGGGTACCTTACCGGGTCCACCATGTACCCGAAACGGTTCATCCGCCTCCTCGAATCGGGTCTCTAAATCCATCAGCAAACTCATGGTGGACGACTCATACATCATGGGAAAACCGCACTTTTTATTTTAAAGAGAGAAAGAAGCTTATATAAGTTTTGCGGTTTTCCCCCAAAACCAGAAAATCTCATAGAAATCCGAATCCAATCCTCAATAGCATGTAAACAGTGCATATCGGCATAAAAATCCATGAATGCGGCATAACAATGAATATTAACATGCATGAAGTAACAAGTAATATCTACAATGTCTAATCTAGCATATAAGGCGAGTACACTAATGTCATGTCTAAATTATTAGCTAACAACCTATGTCAATGCAATAGTATTTCTAAAGTGTACGTGGCATGACAATTACCGATTAAGATGTGTGTGAGCCGGCAAGTAAGTGTACGTGGTACATACGCATCATCGGTAATGGTGCTGGTGTCCTAAAAGCATGATATCAATAATGGAGTATGAAACATAATATAAGCATGCGATGCGAAGCGAACCACAATAAAGAGCGGGAGCTGAATACTAGACGCAACTATAACTAATCTGCATTAACCTAATATAAGTCCTACAAATGGTGCCTTTTGAAATAACATGAATCATGGGGTTTTGAAAATAGGGGCTACGGTGTTTTTATGAAAAGATACGTCTTTTGAAATATCCGTAGGATCCCTTGGGCTGTCTTTTAAAATACCCACGATTCGTTAGTTTTTGAAATAGGTAAGAATCGAATCTAATCTAACAACTAAACTAAACTAAAGGGCTAAGCTAACCAGCTGGACTACAGGTAAGGAAACCGCCTAACATCTGAATCGATGTATATACATACCTGTATATATATTAGTCGGTGATCCCGCCTCAATAATATCATATCCGATACCATATCTATAATCAGACATCCCAAGTCAAGAGTGCGGATCAATCATCAATATATAGCTCGTACGTAAATCCGTCGTACGGCATCCCCAAATCTGGGTACGGGTCAAAGTCACATCAATCACACTATTCATTTGGTATCTTCTTTATCAAATATCATGATCCGGAATAATGTCCTACGTCTAGTACAATATTGATGCCATCTATGCATGCATGCGGATGTAAGAATTACTACGTCAGAAGACCCGCTAAAACATCATGTCGTATCTCAATACGAACCAAATCACGTCACCGATCTCCTGGCCTCAAGCCCAATCTCATCGACTCATCTCAAATTCCAAATACTATCCTCAAATCCATTATATGAACACATAGTCCCATACCCATGTGAACACATAAATATATATTCCCATACACGCACATATGAAATAAGGAATGTATGCAAGTATGTATATGTGTGTATGTGTAAGTGTAGTGCACCCACTACCTAAGGTTTCGTAACCATGCACCAATCCAACACCAATATCCATCTAAAATCATCAATAATAAATCCTAACAACATATCATAAATTGTTGGTGTGTATACGCATCCGTATACATCACTACGGACTGCGGGGGTGCTATACGCCATCCACCCGACTTCTCCCCGTAGATATAAATCTACTCACCTGGTCCTCGCTAGCCGGTGCCGACGTCGCCACGCGCTTGCTTGTCGTCTCGAAGTCCACATGGGGTACCTACATATCATAACGCACCGTATCGCATTAAAACTAAATTCGAAATCGAAACGGCATACGAAAATCAAATCGGCACGCGTATCACGCGTAGGTCCAAACCTATTGCCTACGTATGCAAGAATAATCAAACCAACCCTCGATGTCGATGTACAAACGTCAAACCATCGAGAAAAATCCAATCACACTCATTTGCACAATTACAAGCACTAATTATAATATAAAATAGCTTACAATTCCCAAAAACCCCAATTTCACTTAAAAAGTCGTTTTTCCGAAAATCTAGCAAGCACAATTCGCCGTTTTTGTACAAAACATGATGTTTAAATGAATGTAGCGGCCAATATACTTATTAAATATCTTAAATAAGTCATAGAAACAATTCCCGGAATTTAATCTCATTAAATTCCAAAAACCCTAATATTCTAGTTTACAAAATACCCTTTTTAACAATTTCATAGCAAAAATGCACAACTACAATTTAGGTTGGATTTCCATGAACTAAAGTGTTAAACTACACTTAATAAAGTTAATAATATGATAAAAACCCTAACCATATTTTTAATCTCATATTTCGAATTAAATCAAAAAAACTAGTTTGCAACAAAAAGCTTAATTTGGACATTTTTCAAGTAACAACTTGTAATTAACAACTAGATTAGTTTTCTACAAAACTAAATATGTTAATCCACCTCACTAAACCATACACAATCAAACACAACTCATTTCCACAACAAACCCTAACTTGAAATCTTTAATCATGCAATTAAACTCACATAACCCAAATTAACACTTAATTAACTTAGCTTTAAGAAATTAAGTAACAAACTAAGCAAAAAGTTTAGAATTATACCCAAAAACATTTGAAGATCCACAAGCATCCATGGCCCTCCAAAATGCTCTCTTTTCACAAGGATCCATGCTATACGGGCTAAGCTAAAATGGGTAGGAGTCGGATTTGGGTTTGGGGATTTTTTTGATGGATTTTTGGGCAATTTTTGATGAAGTTTTGAAGAGAAAAGAGAAGGGAAATGGGGGGGCTGTTGCTGCAGTAGGAGAGGGGGGGTCGGCTGGAATGGGAGGGGGAGAGGAGAGAGAGGGAGCTAGAGAAAGTGGGGGGAGAAAGTCAAGGTCAAAGCAAAGTCAAAAGTCTAACTAATTAATCCATTTTCTTTTCTTTTCTTTCATTTCATTTCCTTTGAAATTCAAGTGGGGAAAAAGATGGTGGCTGCTGAATTCAGCCATGGGGAGAAGTGAATGGGGGTGTGTGGGTGTGGGTACGGGTGTGGGGTGATGAAAAATGATAAATACAATACCCCAAACATCCATTTACGCTAAAAAAAAGCCTTTTTTCTTCAATAATTTCTAAACCGTTTTGGCAAATGATTTCGTTCCAAAAACCACATGATAAAATTTTATTTAATGTTTTATGATGCACAAAATTTGTTTCAACTCATTCCAATTTATAATTTTCCCTAATTAAATGTATTAGTGACGGCTTAAAATAATATTTTTTTCAGAAAATTTGAAATTTCACCAGCGGCTCAATAAACACCAAATAATAGCAATTACATAGCTAGAATATGTATATTTAATTTTTATAATAAGATATTTATATTTTGACTTTTTACAGAAAACCCCCTTATTTTTCCGATTTTTTCGAAATTTCACCGAAACGATTTTCAAAACGTTACAATCTTCCCCCCTTAAAGAAATTCGGTCCCCGAATTTAAATTCAAACTCCCCCAAATACTAAAACATCTAAGAAAACCCATCAAGTCGTCGGGGCTCCGAAATTGTAAATACATAAAACAAATCGTAGCGCAGCGCATGCGCTTGAAAAATGAGCATATAACTCAAATCAAAACTCCGTCAAGCATCCCGCAATCATCGGAGTCATGGAGAAGACATCAATGCCAAATCCAAATCAAAACCAATATGACATAACTCGAAACTATACATGTAAATATCGAATCTATATCTGTAAGTATCTGAAGGAAATGCATGCCAAATCTCTTTAAGTCGCTGTGCAACGCGTATAACACTGCACAGTGGCGGACGTCTATCATAAGAAAATAACTATATACATATATACCTTTGTTTGAAATGTACGTTCCGCCATTTTGAAAACAATTTAGAAGGGTCTCCTTGTTTTAAACATTTCGTGTCATATCAGACACGTAGGTAAATACTGAGGCTATAGCTCGCTTTTTGGAAATCCCTTCAATAACTATCAATGCATGCAAAAATATATTCAGGTACTGTCCTCTGACTAGTCCTGCTCAGTACGAAAACACATAGCAATATCATAAAAACGTACTGCTCTATACGAAGTCAATCCCAAAATATGCACATGAATGCTACGTGCGTCTGGTGCGCACGGAAATCAAAATCCATGAATGTGCCATACATGCGCACAGAAACAACATCTAAGTGCATCGGGTGTGCACGAAACATCTGTCGTAGGCAACATGTGTGCCTGACAGCAAAATCAGGTGCACCTGACATGCACGAAAAATTCTCAATTAAGTGGCTCTGGTGTGCACCAAAATCACCCTTCAAAACATGCGCCCAACATGCGCGAAAATCCAAATCAGGTGCATCCATCGTGCACGAAATCATGAAATCCAATATCAAGCACCGAACGTGCGCAAAATCAATCAGGTGCACAAGGTGCACAAAACAAATATCGAGTATCACAATCGAAATCGAAGTCCAGTGCACACTGCAAGCATATAATAACTATACAGAGTGCAGGAACCAATTCGTGTGCATGCATACGCACAAAACCAACTCAACTGTTTAAAACCGTAAAATCACAAACATGTGAAACTAAAGCACGAAAACGATATCAAGTGCAACACTGTGCAAAGATCGTAAATCCTCAATCATCAAAATCAAATCATACGAATAAATCACCCAAAACATCGAAATCAATAATGGCGGAACAGTACCGCTCAAGTGCATCCTCTAAGAATCTCGGGCCAACTGCCGTGGTCACTAGTGGGACGTCTCGTCGATGATCATGAACTCTGGCCTGCTGGTGTGCGTAACATGACCACTCCTGGGTCCAAGTCTTTTCCGTGGATTACCAATCTCACAATCCATCGGCTCATCGGCCCTGTCAAGGCAGCATATCACTGGCGTCGGCCTCTGGCTCTCTAAATGCACGTGACACATCTGATCCTGGGTGCAAATATCATTGCATCAGTGGCCTGGAAGGAATCCTGCTCACGGTCTATTCCATGCCTCGTCTCTGCCAACTGTCCGGAAGTCGTTGTCCTTTCCTATATCTGCATCTTGCTCTGGAACGACTGCATACTCATCGCGACTCCTTCTGGAAGGTAAGTCCAAGTACCATGCCTCGGCATGCGCATCGTATCTCTGATGTCGGCGGAGTAGAATGTCATCTCATCTAGATCTGGTACGAACCTCTTACTCCACTTTTCTCTAATGTCGTCTGCTTTGGACTCGTCTCGTCGCGGCCGCATGGACTGAGCTCCAACGACTATCCTCGTATCTGGAGTCTCCCAAGAATGCATCTCACCACCTAGCATCCGAATTAAGTCGAGCCATCCAATCGATTCGTCAAAACCTCATAATCCCCCAAGAGCTCAACATCTTGGGTACAGTTTAATAGTATCGAGTACATACCACAGCATCGGTGGTCCAGCCGTAGAAGGGCAAACCCAAGCCTCACTAATGGCGCCGCAGAACTGCCGCAAACCCTAAGGTTCAAAGGCTTTCACACGGTCATTAAGTCGAGTTAGGGTTTCATTCTTCTAGAGGGACCATAGAATTGCCTGCATGTCTTTCCGACTATCTTAAACTTGGAATAATAGGTTTCTGACATTCGATCGTCTCTGTCGACTCCCAACGTATCCGCGTGAAGTCGTCTTTAGCTGGAATCAATCTATCTGATGACCTCGCATCGGGGTATGCGAACGATCCACATGTCCTAGTCATTCATCCTCGATGACTAGCGACCTTCTATCATCTCTTAGTATAACTTATACTGCAATAGCTCCAACATCTGGGGCGATATCTCGTCGTTCGCAGCAATAACTGGCTTACTCGTCTGCATGCTGAACCGTGCCTCAATCATCAGGAGTAAGCAACACACCAACGGTCATCAAAATCTGGCTGGCCTCCATCATTAGCTCAATTCTCTAGTGTCGATCAGCACCTCCGAGTAACCTCATAAAGGCGATCCTCCAAACGCTCGTGGCGCGGAAACACAGTAAAAAGACACATCTCTGCAATCGTGTGTCGCCGGAATTTCACCCTGGTCAGTCCTCGTTCGTGACGAGCTTGTGCTGACCGTAACTCTAGCCGTAGCTCTCCCTGCCCGTAACCGTAGCAGCAAAACCAAACTGGTACCGACGAGGATAGATCAGGAAGGAATATAATACTGAACAAGGAAATGTACATCCTAAGGCTTCATAAGTGGAGTGGCGTGACGTAAATATGCCGCGGAACATACCAACGGTACGTCACTCTACTTTAGTCACCTATTCCATAAACCAAGGGTCATCCTACGCTCCGAAGGTTAAAACCTAACGCTCTGATACCAACTTAGTCACGTCCCGAAAGTACGGAACATGACCGGCACTTAAACTACGAAACGTCTCGAGGCGTACGTAATCTAAGTAAACCGAAAACCCAGAAATCCAAACCAACAAAAGAAGTAGAGTGAAGGAAAACCAATTTAAAACAAGTAGTTTTAATAGCATAAGCCGAATTATGCGGTTTTTAAGAACATTAAAATTTACTGAAAATTTCGGCAGAATCTCCTTTGTAAAAACTGGCTCCCAAACGGGATACAACATGAAAAGTATACAAAATCAATAAAAAGGCATCCCCAAGCGGGAGCTAGCTCTTCGTCAATCGACGGTCACAACCACACAAGCAATATAATATACAACGCCAACGGCGAGAATCAAAATTCAAAAGGAAACTCAAATCCACAAGAAAACCGCAGAAAAATAACGCGCGACTCTAAGGTCGAAGGAATAACATCACTGGTCTCTATCTCAAAATAAATACATGTTTGGTTGATGGAATTTACTAGATACAACGGAATAATTTTATACAAGGTAATAGGATGGGTACGATACAAGAAAAACCCACCTACTGACAAGTCACCCGAATGAAACTGAGCCCGCAAAGCCGTAATGAAACCTGTACGGCAAACCTGCAAGAAACTGGGGCACAACGGGGGTGAGTTGCCAACCCGTGAATAGAAAAACATCTACGCACAGAAATCGCATGTATGACGCAATCCTAGGTCATACGATCATAATATATCCTCAAAAAAGTATATAACATGCAGCCTATAACAAGGCTAGGGTAAATATCTAACCCGAGTGTAATCTCATGTGCCCGTGTCAGTGCCTCAGGTAGCAATATATCATATGAATGAGGTATGAATGCATGAAAACAGAATACATGTAAATGAAGAACTGTTTTCATAATTTAGTGAGATTTCCTTTGTATTTTTAAAATGAGGTATCATAATGAAATCAGCATAAAACAGTGCCTAGCATCGGCACAAAACATAATCCCAATATCTCGATATCTCTGTATCACAGTCTCTGTACCTCAATATCTCGAAATCTCAATGTCTCAATCACAATATCTAGGGCGCCGTCAGTCCAGACCGGCCCCTACCATCCATCTCAAGACCACGACGGTATCCTCCGCATATCCGACGCGTCGGGTAAAATCACCGGTAGGTAGTGCTCCCCTGCCAGGCTCACATCGTCATCATCACGCGCTTCTTGCCCCGTGGTACCTTACCGGGTCCACCATGTACCCGAAACGGTTCATCCACCTCCTCGAATCGGGTCTCGAAATCCATCAGCAAACTCATGGTGGACGACTCATACATCATGGGAAAACCGCACTTTTTATTTTAAAGAGAGAAAGAAGCTTATATAAGTTTTGCGGTTTTCCCCCAAAACCAGAAAATCTCATAGAAATCCGAATCCAATCCTCAATAGCATGTAAACAGTGCATATCGGCATAAAAATCCATGAATGCGGCATAACAATGAATATTAACATGCATGAAGTAACATGTAATATCTACAATGTCTAATCTAGCATATAAGGCGAGTACACTAATGTCATGTCTAAATTATTAGCTAACAACCTATGTCAATGCAATAGTATTTCTAAAGTGTACGTGGCATGACAATTACCGATTAAGATGTGTGTGAGCCGGCAAGTAAGTGTACGTGGTACATACGCATCATCGGTAATGGTGCTGGTGTCCTAAAAGCATGATATCAATAATGGAGTATGAAACATAATATAAGCATGCGATGCGAAGCGAACCACAATAAAGAGCGGGAGCTGAATACTAGACGCAACTATAACTAATCTGCATTAACCTAATATAAGTCCTACAAATGGTGCCTTTTGAAATAACATGAATCATGGGGTTTTGAAAATAGGGGCTACGGTGTTTTTATGAAAAGATACGTCTTTTGAAATATCCGTAGGATCCCTTGGGCTGTCTTTTAAAATACCCACGATTCGTTAGTTTTTGAAATAGGTAAGAATCGAATCTAATCTAACAACTAAACTAAACTAAAGGGCTAAGCTAACCAGCTGGACTACAGGTAAAGAAACCGCCTAACATCTGAATCGATGTATATACATACCTGTATATATATTAGTCGGTGATCCCGCCTCAATAATATCATATCCGATACCATATCTATAATCAGACATCCCAAGTCAAGAGTGCGGATCAATCATCAATATATAGCTCGTACGTAAATCCGTCGTACGGCATCCCCAAATCTGGGTACGGGTCAAAGTCACATCAATCACACTATTCATTTGGTATCTTCTTTATCAAATATCATGATCCGGAATAATGTCCTACGTCTAGTACAATATTGATGCCATCTATGTATGCATGCGGGTGTAAGAATTACTACGTCAGAAGACCCGCTAAAACATCATGTCGTATCTCAATACGAACCAAATCACGTCACCGATCTCCTGGCCTCAAGCCCAATCTCATCGACTCATCTCAAATTCCAAATACTATCCTCAAATCCAGTATATGAACACATAGTCCCATACCCATGTGAACACATAAATATATATTCCCATACACGCACATATGAAATAAGGAATGTATGCAAGTATGTATATGTGTGTATGTGTAAGTGTAGTGCACCCACTACCTAAGGTTTCGTAACCATGCACCAATCCAACACCAATATCCATCTAAAATCATCAATAATAAATCCTAACAACATATCATAAATTGTTGGTGTGTATACGCATCCGTATACATCACTACGGACTGCGGGGGTGCTATACGCCATCCACCCGACTTCTCTCCGTAGATATAAATCTACTCACCTGGTCTTCGCTAGCCGGTGCCGACGTCGCCACGCGCTTGCTTGTCGTCTCGAAGTCCACATGGGGTACCTACATATCATAACGCACCGTATCGCATTAAAACTAAATTCGAAATCGAAACGGCATACGAAAATCAAATCGGCACGCGTATCACGCGTAGGTCCAAACCTATCGCCTACGTATGCAAGAATAGTCAAACCAACCCTCGATATCGATGTACAAACGTCAAACCATCGAGAAAAATCCAATCATACTCATTTGCACAATTACAAGCACTAATTATAATATAAAATAGCTTACAATTCCCAAAAACCCCAATTTCACTTAAAAAGTCGTTTTTCCGAAAATCTAGCAAGCACAATTCGCCGTTTTTGTACAAAACATGATGTTTAAATGAATGTAGCGGCCAATATACTTATTAAATATCTTAAATAAGTCATAGAAACAATTACCGGAATTTAATCTCATTAAATTCCAAAAACCCTAATATTCTAGTTTACAAAATACCCTTTTTAACAATTTCATAGCAAAAATGCACAACTACAATTTAGGTTGGATTTCCATGAACTAAAGTGTTAAACTACACTTAATAAAGTTAATAATATGATAAAAACCCTAACCATATTTTTAATCTCATATTTCGAATTAAATCAAAAAAACTAGTTTGCAACAAAAAGTTTAATTTGGACATTTTTCAAGTAACAACTTGTAATTAACAACTAGATTAGTTTTCTACAAAACTAAATATGTTAATCCACCTCACTAAACCATACACAATCAAACACAACTCATTTCCACAACAAACCCTAACTTGAAATCTTTAATCATGCAATTAAACTCACATAACCCAAATTAACACTTAATTAACTTAGCTTTAAGAAATTAAGTAACAAACTAAGCAAAAAGTTTAGAATTATACCCAAAAACATTTGAAGATCCACAAGCATCCATGGCCCTCCAAAATGCTCTCTTTTCACAAGGATCCATGCTATACGGGCTAAGCTAAAATGGGTAGGAGTCGGATTTGGGTTTGGGGATTTTTTTGATGGATTTTGGGGCAATTTTTGATGAAGTTTTGAAGAGAAAAGAGAAGGGAAATGGGGAGGGTTGTTGCTGCAGTAGGAGAGGGGGGTCGGCTGGAATGGGAGGGGGAGAGGAGAGAGAGGGAGGTAGAGAAAGTGGGGGGAGAAAGTCAAGGTCAAAGCAAAGTCAAAAGTCTAACTAATTTATCCATTTTCTTTTCTTTTCTTTCATTTCATTTCCTTTGAAATTCAAGTGGGGAAAAAGATGGTGGCTGCTGAATTCAGCCATGGGGAGAAGTGAATGGGGGTGTGTGGGTGTGGGTACGGGTGTGGGGTGATGAAAAATGATAAATACAATACCCCAAACATCCATTTACGCTAAAAAAAAGCTTTTTTTCTTCAATAATTTCTAAACCGTTTTGGCAAATGATTTCGTTCCAAAAACCACATGATAAAATTTTATTTAATGTTTTATGATGCACAAAATTTGTTTCAACTCATTCCAATTTATAATTTTCCCTAATTAAATGTATTAGTGACGGCTTAAAATAATATTTTTTTCAGAAAATTTGAAATTTCACCAGCGGCTCAATAAACACCAAATAATAGCAATTACATAGCTAGAATATGTATATTTAATTTTTATAATAAGATATTTGTAATTTGAATTTTTACAGAAAACCCCCTTATTTTACCGATTTTTTCGAAATTTCACCGAAACGATTTTCAAAACGTTACACAAGTGAGCGGATCGGCAGGGGATTCGTCTCTCCCGGTATTAGGGGTGAGATCGTGCTGTGTCTAGGAGAGCCATTACACCAAGTCCTTGGCCAAGGCAGGTAAGAATTACTGGTAGATATTCCAGTAGTTTCTCAGGGTGTTCAGGGCTACTCTCTGACACGACTTATACCACTATTGGGGGTCTGACGTTACCAACACCCTAGGCCCGATATGCGATGCTCATAGACGAACGGACCGGACTGTATGTATATTGTCACTGATAGGCTCAGTAGGGTTCTAGGATGAGTTCGCTCATCGGCTTCCCTTTCGATCAGTACATAGGCAACCGTTACGCACAGCTAGTGCCACTGATGTGCTTGTGGTTAAACCCACTGCCAGGGTACTAACGGGTTTTTAGAGTCCCCCACAGATAGTTTCCCAAGTTCGGGCGAAACATTGTAGAGGCCATATGGTTTTATGTCAGGGTTCGAAAATGCACGTGCACTTGTGCACGTGTCATATTTCGGACAGATAATACTAGTGGGCTTTGGTTTGAGCCGGATCCAAGTATTATATTGAGTCGGAATATTTTAGTCTCTCGTATTCGTATTCGGTCGGAATACGGATACAGGTATGTATATACAGGTGAGGGGTATTCTCGTAATCCGTTACGAGAATACTTTAGAAGATGCATTTCTTTTGGTTAATCATTTTGGTTTAAATGATTAAATGGATTTTGGAAAGAGTGACTCATTCTTGGTGACACATTTCTTCTAGCATGTTCATTAGTGACTCATGCTAATGAGTCACTAAGTGAGTCATGATAGAATTAATTGTGTTTTGTTTTGTATATAGATATTTTAGGGTTTGTGGAGATATTTTTGGGAGATATATTTTGAGATATTTTCTTTACACAAACCATATATATCTACTCACAAAAGAAATGACCACAAGTGATTATGCTTGAGTTCTTTTTCTTTTGATAGTATTCTTGAGTTCACAATTTCCAATCTTTAGCATCTTCTTCAACCTCCATCCTAAACCTCTCATGTGATGAGAACCCTAGGGTGTTTGAGACAAAGTATTCTACTCATTCTCTACTTCATCTTGGTCATCTCTTTTAGCAGACTTGATGTCCGAGTTGCCTCGGTATAGAGGCGGAAGCCAGTTTAAACATCCGTTGATGTGGTGCCACCTCGATGAGGAGACAAGAGATCGGAGTTGCTGCGAGGAGCGTGGGATGATGGCTAAAGACCGAAGGACTCGGATCGATCGGTATAGCCTTTCTATCTCTTTACAGTTTGTTAGTATAGCGTTAATGGCAAGATCCGGGTTATAGTATGCGATAGCGCCAGTTATAAAAGTTTTTGTTCCGCGTTTGGCGTCAGAATGACGGCCGGGGCGCTATCGTAGACTTACATGAACATCAGAGGAGGCACGAGAATATGGATCTTGAATCCATATTCCTCCATACTAAGGAACTATATGGAGAGCAATCCCGTATCACGAGATACGAGACCTCGAAGAAACTATTTCATGCGAGATTGGCCGTCGGATCATCTATAGGGGAACACGTCCTTAAGATGATTGGCTACATTGAGGAGCTCGCGGACCTCGGGACCACGTTAGATAATGAGCTGTACACTGACTTGATTCTCCAGTCCCTTCCTTCAACCTACGCCCAATTTATCCTGAATTTCAACATGCAAGGAAAAGAAGTTGAACTTCCGGAACTCCTCAACATGTTGAGGAGTGCAGAGGGCACCCTGCAGAAAGTCAGGGAAATACCCTCTTTGTTTGTTGGAGGAGCTTCCTCTTCTAGGTCTAAGGGGAAAGCCAAAGGAAAGAAGAAGAAGGCCCCTACCAAACCAAGGGGCGGTGTTAGTAAGGTGGAAGCTAAGGGAAAAGCAAAGGTAGCGGGACAGATTGTGGGAAAAGAAGAATGCTTTTATTGTCACAAGAAAGGACACTGGAAGAAAGATTGCAGGGCTTAGAAGGCCAAGAACCAGGACCCGAAGCAAGTTGTGGCTTCGGCTTCAGGTGTGTATGTTATTGAAAACTGTCTGTCAATCAACTCTACTTCCTGGGTATTGGATACCGGATCAGGATCTCATATCTGTAATTCTTTGCATGCACTGAGAAGCCGTAGGGTTTTGAAGGCGGGTGATATGACCCTCAGAGTTGCAAACGGAGCAAGCATGGATGCTGAGTCCGTGGGGGACTATCACTTAGGATTGACAGATGGACATGTTTTGGTTTTGCACAACTGTTATTTTGTACCCAGTTTGACTTGTAATATCATATCTGTATCTTTAATGTCTAAAGAAGGTTATGATTTTGCATTTGTAAACAATGTTGTAAACATTCACCTTAATCATGTTTTAATTGGGTCGGGTACATTAAGCAACGATATATACGTATTAAACCAACCGCAGATTTTCAATATCCAGAATACACACAAAAGAAAGTCAGATTTTCAATATCCAGAATACACACAAAAGAAAGTCTCCAGAATTAAATCATGCTTTCTTATGGCATTGTAGACTGGGTCACATCAAAGAGACAAGGTTAACTAAGTTACATAAAGAATGATATTTGGATCCATTCGAATATCATTCTTATGCAATTTATCAATCATGTCTCAAAGGAAAGATAACAAAGACTCCGTTCACTGGACACGGAGTAAGAGCGAGCGAGCTCCTGCGACTCGTACACAGCGACATGTGTGGTCCAATGTCTACACATGCAAAAAGTGGTTTTCCTATTTCATTACTTTTACGGATGATTTCTCTAGGTATGCCCATGTCTTCTTAATGAAGCATAAATCCGAGGCCTTTTGAGAAATTCCAGGAATATAAGAATGAAGTAGAAAAACAAACCGGCAAAAGTATTAAGACACTGAGATCTAATCGAGGTGGTGAATACATAAGTGCCGAGTTCCTGGATTACCTAAAAGAGAATGGAATTCTCTCTCAGCTTACTCCTCCATACCCTCCACAACACAACGGTGTATCAAAGAGACGGAACCGAACCTTATTGGATATGGTACATTCCATGATGAGTAACTCTAAGTTACCACGATCATTCTGGGGCTATGCACTAGAAT